>WMED01018835.1:0-12593 GCA_019650415.1 Pipa parva | reverse complement strand
AAATCTGATGACACCAAAGGGTTCCCCTGGAGAGAAAAGGTTGAAAAACACTGCCATAGATAAATAAATAATGAAGGAAGGGAATGAAGAAAACCTTAGGACACAAAATACAATAATAATATATAGTAGGCAGTGTGGTGACTCAGTGGTTATCAGTGCTGCCTTGCAGCACTGGCCTTTGGGTTCAGTTTCACCCTGGACTTCATCTCAACTGCATGGAATTTGTATGTTCTCCCCACATTTGCGTGAGTTTCCTCCAGGCACTCCGGTTTCCTCTCACAATCCAAAAACATACATCTGTGTGTGTGACTAAATATGGACACTGGATTGTGAGCTCCACAGGGCAGGAATTGAAGTGAATGATTAATCTCTGTAAAGTAGTGCGTAATATATCATCACTACCGTATATAAAAGTGAATTAAAACAAAATAGTGACATTGCTACTTATTTTATTATTCAATCTTTTTATGCCCCATGATTTATAATATAGTATATTGTATAGCATGATATATTGTATAGTAAAGCATATAGTATATAGTATGCCAACTATAATAGTACATTTAATTGACCATTTTGTTAAAACTGTATATCTGAGAACACATAATGCAGTGATGTGAAATTATGTAGGATTATTAAAACAAATGAAACTTTGGGGATGGTAGACTGCTGTTAATGGGTTGTTGCTAAAAGAGTGATTTAGTTTGATATTACAAGATGTAAAAATTCAAATTTCTAGTTGTCAACTGTGTAAAAGTGAAATCTTATGGATTTATTGTCAGACAAAATAATATACCTATTTTTAAACTTTCTCTCTAATGTTTACTCCACATTTAATTTTGCATAATTTACAGTGTATTCTAAAATGTTATTGGGTCAAATTAATTAGCTTAATATAGCAACTTCTTTATTAGAAAATGGAATAACACCATAAAAGAAAATTGTCTTTTAGGGGGGAATTCAGGAACCTCCGAAGTGAGGCGAACATTACGCGCCTCACTTCGGAGGTTCCTGAATTCCCCCCTTAGATTTGCATGGTGGTCCTTTGCTGTGTCCTTTGCAACTCCAAAATACTCCTGAAGAAGCCATTTTAGAGCGAAACGCATAGAGGGGAGACCCCGGTGCCCACTTTGTCCTGGCTATTGACTTTGGACGTTTTCAACAGTGACTGCTGTTTTTTTCCAGATTCAGCCTGTATAGGCTCTTTTAAAAGCTTATCACTCTACAAAAGATTGTGAGTACCTGCTATACTTTTTAATTACATATTAATTAAGATTTACTACACCATGAGAAGTTTTTCTCGTTTTACATGAATTGGCTGTCATTTGAGGAGTGGTTGGTCTGGAATACACAGAGGCTATTCATGAAAGATTCTGCTGAGATTATATGCTGAAGTACATATTGTGTTCTGGTGAGCATTTAGCACGACCATATGGTTGTCACGTTTGGATATTCACGATATTGGTGTATCATCCATTTTTCTCACACAGCATCACTCTATTTATTGGGACTTTTGGTCTTTTCTAAACGTACTATTTTTTGAATGATTTGGCACTATTAGTGCTTTTTTTGCGCTTTTTCTTTTTTCCACAGAAATAATTGAATATATATTGACATTTTTATTTGTTTTATGTTTCATGCCATTCCAAACCAAATGGGATTTTTTCTTTTATTAGTTTTGTTGGTCCTTTAAAAACATCCATTTTATTACTATAATCTATTAAAATACATTTAAATAAATAATTAAAACTTAGTGTGAACCATTAAAAATCTTACCCAATGATAAAACACTTTCATCAAACTTTTTTTCAAGCTAGATAACGGTGAAACAATTCAGTTTAACTAAGGTATAAATCTTATGTCTAATAAAATGACGTAATCCTTATTAATATGTACCTTTTACATTTCTGTGCTGGGTGACCAAAATATATCAGTCATTTTAAATCTTAAAATTAATCAAATACCCTTTGTCTCCTTAGTATACCCAAATTTTATACAAAAATAAATTAGAGTAATGAAATGTCTAAAGAGCACATTCAAAGAAATCTAATTACAGCTGACAAGTGTGATGGACATGCTTATGGACATTATATTTACTCAATAATCTATATGGACATTATATATCAGTTTTACCTCCATATGGACGTTTATATCTCTATTATATCTGCTTTGTAACTTGCAAGGATAATTTTATACAATCTTGCTAAAAAACATTTATCAGTAGCATATGTTGAAAGTAACTGATCCAAAGTCTCTTTTGTAACACATTCTGTTCTTTTGTAACATGTTCTGTTAGAAGCTCAAAAACAGGTTGGCACATCTTTAGAATATTTGCCAAGTAAGGGACAGGTCAGGTTTGTCACGTATGCCTACCGCAATATTAACATATAACAAGTTTTAACCAATAATTCTCATAGCAACTATCTTTGGACCAACCAAAAGATCATGTAGCAAGTGATGGGTGTCAACAGATGAGAAATGAGTGGTGGGTGTCAATAGATGAGAAACGAGTGGTGGGTGTCAAAGATGAGAAATGATGATTTTTGGGTATATAAACGCAAACATGTAATCAATAAAATGGGGAAACTTATCATATGTAAGAGACTCCGTGTGTGTTATTTTTAGATAATTATCCTCCAGGCCTGTAATAATCAATACTTTGGCTATAGCTGAATTTAGACACTGACAGGAAAGGATAAAACTGAGGTTTGATTGCGACATCACAAGTTACCACAAACAGGTCCAAACCATATTCAAGTAGTTATAGATAGGTGGTTACAAAAAGCAACATAAATTAATATCTTTGGTTAATCCCTTTTGTAATAAGGTACCAATCAATCATTACATGCAATTCCCTCCTTTCCCATCACATGCATAAAAGTTGATTACACAGAAAACATTCTTGAGGTTGAAATCTATTAAACTCGGAAAAGCTCGTTTTCTATAGAGTATATCCATGGAAAGGGTAGCTAAACAGTACAGCTACCCTTTCCATGGATATATTGTATAGAAAAGTTTCTCATGGCAAGTATCACGCACCAAATCTCGTGATACTTACCGCAAGAACATGCAGCCCATTTTCCCGAATAATCAGAGCGTTCTCCTGAACGCTCAGAGTGTTCTCACGATTAAGCTCAGAAAAGCCAAAACAACTTTTTCGAGCTCAATAAAAATTTAATAAAGTCGAAAAGATAGCAGTATTTAGTATTGTGATATCGATAATTCCAACAGAAGAAAATTTTGATATTGTGATATCAAACAGTAATTTATATGATAAAATTCGTTTACTGCAATATTGAAAATTCAATATCATGACATCAAATTTTTTCGATATTGCGATATCGAAAAATTTGAAACATTTCAATATGTTTGTTTCTATGGAAAATCCATAATATCAATAATTTCAACAGGAAAATTCGATATCGCAATATCAAATTTTCGATATCATGATATGAAAATTCAATTGAAATTTTAAAATAATTTTCATTTTTTAATCAAATTTTTCAACTGAAAGGTCAAAAATGTCCTTTTTGACTTTAATAAATTTTGCCCTGAAGTATTTCAATTTATACGTTTCTTGGTCTCATATACTTTTTTTTTGTCTTCTGAACTAAAGTTCTTTTTTCAATAATGAGTATGCAGTGACCAGTTTCAATAGCTTACAAAACAGATTAAATATGTCTTCAACTAGTAAAAAAGAGGCTATTAGAGAATGATGTATGACTTATGAATATCTAAAGACTTTTTGGTGTCAATGGCCCTTTAAAAATTCTACAAATGTTATTGTTTGTTCTACCAATTTTATTGTGAACTACTTAAAAATATTGAAAATCTCTTCCCTCTTTTAAAAAATTAAAAACCACAGAGACCAAGGAAATAAAAAAAAATCTCATTTTTATTCTTTTGGCTCATTTGTAATGGAGATCACTGTTTTTCTGGTAATAGCATTTTCCTGCATGCAGTTCACTAATACACTATAAGTCAATAAATTTAGTAAAAGGAGGCATTTTACAATTATTTTTTCTTGTGTAAAACATAAGATGACCCATAGTGAATGATTATGAAAATTTTGTCTTCTGACGTGAAAAAAGTTGAGGACCCCAATTTTTCAACATTTCTAGTGCACAATGAATTATTTAACAAGGAATAAAAATAATCTATATAAACAAACATCAGAAAAGACTGGAAGAAATTCTTGGTTAATATTACAAATTTTAACAATAATTATATGCTTTTATTTAATACATTATATACCCTCAAGTGATGGTGAAATTTGTGATATTTTTTTAGACACTAAATAGGTGTGCAGTTATTAAAAAAAATTCACGATTCCCCAATTCTTTTTTATTTATTATCCACAAGTGCCACAGAGGGCGCCAAAGTACAGTTCCAGAATGAGTTCAGTGACAAGTAATTCAATGATTGGTATAAACAGAACATAAAATTGGTAAACAACATAAAACTGATGTAATAGTATATACACAATGTTAAAAATAAAAGAAAATGTTTTTTTTTTACAATATTTATATTTTTATACAAAATCATTGACCACCTGTTGTTAGTAGAATAAGCATATTACTCAAGATCTACTTTCCACTGTGGATACAACCAGCAACAGCTACTTGTTGATGTTAGAAACTCTAAAAAAGCTGCACAAAATTATCTGGTGATGCAACAATGTGGTTTATTTTATGGCTCAGGAGACAGTGATAAAAATTACTAAAATTTATGAAAGTTATTAAACTCGGAAAGACCGCTCTGGGTCTTTCCGAGTTTCCCGTTAGAAATCTCACATTGTTCTTGTGAGATTTTTTTGAGATCTCGAGATCGAGTTTTTTTTAATCTCGATTTTTCAAAAAATTTTTTTGATGGAAAGGTAGCCATACTTTACATTACTAGCATGATTACCTTTCCATGGAAAATTTTGAAAAATCAGATTGATAAACTTGATCTCGAAATGTTGCAAGAACAATGTGAGATTTCTCCCTGTAAACTTGGAAAGACCCAGAGCAGTTTTTCTGAGTTTAATAACCTTCGACCTAATGGATTAAGTGTGCATGTGTGAAATGACCTATTTTAAAGTTGCTAACTGTACGTCACTTTTTGAATGGGTATGTATAGAATAAGCAAGTAACAGAATTTACTTGATTATATAAAAAAAATAATATTTACATGTTTTAAAGCTTTTTAATGTCACATATAATAGTGGAGATAAAACAAATAAAACAGTTTGTTGTTCTTATTTCAGACTTTAATTTATCCAAACAAATATTATTTGGATCTCAGACCGGTCAGTGATGTCATGTTGTCTGATGTTGATTGTTGCTGAATAAGATGTTTTTTACTTAAAACAGCATAAGGCAAAAACACAAAAATTAATGTTGGCAGACTCTATAAGTTCTTCAGACAGAGTTAGCAGCTATGTCACACTAATATCATGGGAAACGCATGAATTTCAATCCTTAGTGCTGCCATACACAAATACACCATACTGAGACATCTTGATATATTTGTCCCAGGCTTGCCTACCATAAACAGGTACTCCCATAAACGTAATACAGTTTGCATAACAAAAAACATTTTTTTCTAGAATAAAAAAACTACTAAACGAAAACAGTTATAAAATGGATGATATAAATTTACATGGGGGATTTATGTCCCATTCTTCTTGATATATAATTAAAATAAATAAGGATTACTACTGTGATTTATATTATATGAATTTATTTTCCTGAATTACATGTGAAATTAAAGAAAGGTGAGAGCTTAGGCAGGTATGCTACATATACTTCGACTATTAACATTGCATTCTTCATCAATAAGCTGGATTAAGTTGGCAAACTTTATTGCTGGCAGCATAGCTTAAGCTAAAATCTTATTTTCTTTGTATGCAAGAGTTGCAATGGTTACAAAGTGCAACTTTTACAATTGGTCAAGGATGTCAAGTGGTCATACATTGTATATTATGACATGAGCTCATGTAAGCTGTCGGCTTGTTGGATTGTGGAGTTCAACAAATATTTGAAGACAAAGATTAGGCAAAATCAAAATATTTATTATAGGGTTGTGGGCCATGCCAAAATTAATGGACATCCCAATGCATAAAAATAATAAGTCACTGGGAAAAATTATTATGTTTGAAATAATAAAGATATACAATGGTAATATCACATCTAGCACATTGATGGGGTTATTCACTAAGGTGCAAATTCGACTGTCGACTTCGCAAACAGTGGATTCCCATAGCAAATCCGTGACAATTTCCCCAATTTTTTAATGTTAAGATTGTGATAAATTTCCCATAATAAAGTTGCGACTGCGACAATATTCTCATTATAAAGACGTGACTGCGACAGTAGCAGCTTATTGTGATTGTCTTTATCTGGCGAATTCGAGCCTATATGCAACAGTTCAGACTTTAGAGAATCACCCCCTCTAACTTTGCAAAATGGTTGCTTTTAATGCAAGTGTTTTACTAGTTTTGAAATCAAAGCACACAGACATGCCAGATATAAAGGGACAATATGCTTACAATACCAATTTTTGGATACTGAAAACTGAGGATGTTATGAAGATCATAATCATTCACAATCATTTATTTAACAACCACTCTAGTAACCATTGCAGTCTAATGGATTTTTATGCAGCCATACTTTCCCTGAGCATAGGTGCAATCAGTGTGAACTTCACATGTAATATAGACAACTCACCATGTTGTTATTTTTGAAATATTATCACAGAAGGCTGCTGTTGAGGAAATATTCACTACTTATGCCAAATTTTTTTCTTGCAGAATTATTCTTACATGTCTTCTTGCACCTATGAAAGATTCCATTATTTTCCTTCCTATATGGATCAAACACCCAGTGAAGTTGTGTCAGTAGGAATGAACTCGGGCACATACATTTTCTTGAACTCCAAAGTAATATGTTACTACGTATTTCAGCAAAAACATTTGGTGCTGGAGCAGTTACAAAGATGATGTGACTCAAATTACAGAAAGAACAATATTGTAAAATGCTATGGTGGGTCTTATACAATTGTAGTTACAACAGCTGAAACTAAATATATCTCAGCATAACAAGTTTGAAATTAATAATTGCCTTTAAAAATAGGAATTTTATGAACTCTGGTTGTTACTAGCTGGGTTATTATAAACTACTGTGGGATATGGAGGTTTTATGATTTTTCTGAAATTCAACAGAATATATACTATATTGCATTATAAATTTATACTGGTCAATTGAAAAAGATTGACTGCCATTTAAGAGATAAGATAAATGACTGAAAGTAACAAACCATGCTGCTGTATGTTTCAAGCAAGCTTCTTTGACTACAATCTTAGCATCGATATCGGAATTTTACCGATATTGAATTTCGGCCGAGCCATTGATTTTAATGGCAGAACGGCTGAAATTCAGATATCGGTAAAATCTGATACATCGATATCGGTAAAATTCCGATATCGCGAAACGATGCTATTGATATCGGTAATTTACCAATTTTAATAAATTTCGCACACTGATAATTATAGTGTGATAATTATCAGTAAAATGCCTTAAGGATTATCTACTGATGTTGTGCGATATAACTAAATTAATATTTCCCCATATTTTATTAGATTAAACTCTGCACTGAATGGACAAGTTGATGTTATTTTATTAAAATCATGGACAATATCACAGTGCAGTTTTGTCAAATCATACATTTTAACATTTTTTTACCCACCATGGTGAAGTGAATAACTGGTTTAATATGAAAATAAAAAAGAAAATACTGAATTTAAACTGAGATACAAAAAATATGCATCTGGAACCCCACAAAAAAAGTTAAGAAGAATCAATGAAAGGATGACAAAAACCCGCAAAGTATAAGAGAATCAAAGTGTGACCAGCCACTTTGGAGTGTATGGCAGAGTGTTTTCAGTTGTTCTACAACATGCAAAATATTCTGAATAGTATTATGAATGTCTGACAGAGTAGGCTCCAATTATTGAATGTTTGTGCTCTGATGTCATCAAAGCTAATGAATATTGAGACGCATTTGTAGGAAAATTATTTTGAATAAAGGTCTCAAGTCATTTCATGCCAAACAGATCATGGGTCAGTTATCTACATGTATCTACAGTGTACATTCAAAATAGATTGTTAGTATATTATCAAAACACTGGCATTTGTCAAAGACTGTTTCTACATGAACAACTGCAACTTACCATTACTTGGTTTCATAAACAACAGATTAAAAAAACAATTAAAGAAAACATTACACAATTGACTTTGGCCACAGTGTTACACAGCAGTTTGTTCAACACCTAAGCAATAGTCTTTTTTTTTTCCCATGCTTTCAGATGTCCAAATCAATACAATCACATAGGGAAGACACCCATTTATTAGTAGACTTTTCTATTTTGTGAATAGGTTTCTTGTGTACCATGAACTTAATCTGTTGCCTATAAACATAAAACTATGGTCTCAAAACAATTTACTGCATGGTTCAGTGAGTTATTAAACAGTTCATGAAGAAGTTGTGAGAAGAACTTGATTTTGCAGAGCTACGTTAGTAGAAATGCTATCCAGAGTGTTTGTAAAACATCAGGGATGATTCACTGCTTGGACCTTTTTTAACAGTGTTATATTTATTTACCAGGTTGTGCAGTTATGGATATAATTTTTCATTTCAGTACAACATTTTATATTTTATTACAACCATAGTGAAAGCTTCAATATTCACTAAAGCCTCCCTAGCTTTCTAAATATACATATATAAAACATAGGTGCTCTTCAACATCACTGCTTCTATCATTCCGTTCATGATCAGAATTATATTCATGTTCCATTGCACTTGTTTCAATTGATAATAGTATATTTATTATTTCTCTGTAAACTAAAGGAATTTTGATCTCAGTATATGCACTTCATTTATGTGGTTTAAAATGCCTGATGCCTATTAATAAAATGAATACCCTTAGCTATCAGTTTTACTAAGATATATTTAACAATTAATAGAACTCAAACACCTGTAAGATTGACCCCCCATGAGGTATAATAATGTAGGCATCCTTTATAAAAAATAAAACATAACATACTCTAATTTTTTTTAACATAAAATATTTGTTGATATTTTGAGGTTTTCAAAATATATTGCTATTACTATGATATCTTTCAAAGTAGGAAATATTAGGCCTTATTGTTGATTTTTGATGTGCAACTTTTGTAAAAGAATTTAGATAATGGTAATGTATGTGCTCTAAAAAAGTTGGTTGTGACTATTGTTTTTTAAAATCTACTAGCTGTGTGCATTACTGTTTCCATCTTCACATATACAGTGTGTGGTCATCTCTATTTTTTTCTTACCATATCCCCATAAAAGTTGCACTACAACCCCAACTTACTGTAAAACCCATTTACAAAAATAGTCACATATATAAATAAACAGTCTACAAATGAAATAAAAATGGTTAATTCACCAACACATTTTTTTCTTTGTAAACATGGCAAGTATGGCAGTGGAAATGCAAACAGTGGACACAATTATTGTACTACAGTGTTATGTGAACACACAAACAGTATAGGTTTGCATTCCCTTATGTGGTCCCACTAGGTTAAGGAGCCATTAGATTCTCCATATGTGAAGTGTCAACTGGTTATGAAAACAGTAACCACCAGTCAAGGCTATTATACCATCTCTTGACAAGAGGTCACTGTCTTATAGGCACTGACCTTGAGTACATATATTCAACAACTGGCAGTTTGGCATAGATCTCCAACAGGAGTCCTGTTGACACAAATGGGTCATCTTCACAGGTTGTAAACAATTTATCACACAAATGAAACATGTGCAGTTTTATTTTTTATTCTCCCTGGCATCTTTGCTTTTGTTTTCTTTTTCAGCTTTGTCTTTTTCATGTTTCTCTTTTTCTGGTTTTGTTACACTGTCATAAGATGGGGGTGATGTGGTAGACGGTGTCATATCTGTCTTCTCTGTGGTGGAATTTCCATTAAGCTTGTCAATAACCATGTCTTCTTTGATAGGCAAGCTATTTACTTCTTTTATTTTATCCTTTCTATATAAATATGAAGCCTTTTTAATTGTTTTCCTTAAAAGATAGTTTCTAAAGTTGCGTTGAATAATAACAGCAGACAACTCCTCTTGCTTTCGTCTCAAAGTAGATGTAATTGGTTCATAAGAAACTTTTGAAGGGTTAGAAGCCATAAAACGCTCTTCCATTGGTAATCTTAGAGCATCCATTTCATCACCTTCACCCAGAACACGCTTTGTAAAGGCAAATAGGATGTCAAGACAGTGAATTCTGTCACCACTTACCATTGGTAGATCCATGGCTATAAGTTGGACTTTGTTGGGTTTTGCTATGCGTAATGGTGGGTCCAGTGCATCAGCAAAATCTGATAATTTGCTGTACTCAATGAATTGTGTTGCATCTGGGTCAAATTTTTCCCAGACTTCATAAAACATCTCAAAATCATCTTCTCCCAGTGGCTCTGCACTTTCCTCAGTAGCAACACTAAAGTTTTCCAATATAACAGCAATGTACATATTAACCACAACTAAAAATGATATTATTATATAGCTAACAAAAAAGAAAATCCCCACCGATGGATTGCCGCAATCACCCCTAACTGAGCTTCCAGGGTGTTCCATGTGGGGATCACAATCTGGTTCCCCACTGTTAAGAATAGGTGCCAATAAACCATCCCACCCAGCTGATGTTGTGATCTGAAACAAGCAGATCATGCTGTTGCCAAAGGTTTCAAAGTTGAACATGTCATCAATCCCTGATTCCTTCTTCACATAGGCAAAGTTGGACATTCCAAAAATAGCATAAATAAACATTACCAAGAAAAGCAAAAGACCAATATTGAATAAAGCAGGAAGGGACATCATCAAAGCAAAGAGCAATGTACGAATACCCTTTGCTCCTTTAATGAGACGCAAAATTCTCCCAATTCGAGCAAGTCGTATAACTCTGAACAATGTTGGGGAAACGAAATAGTTTTCAATCATATCTGCCAAAAACATACCTATAAATTAAAAAAAAAATGGATATTATTCTTTCAGATTGACAATTTTCTAATAATAAACAAAATAGTCAACTAAACCCATTCATTTTTATATTTAAGTGTTAATAAAAAAAAAATACAAATCACTTAGAAGTAGCATTGCAGTAATCCTGATTTAATGAATCTCTCTGGCACATTTATTTCTATGTCAAATGCTCAACTACTAACAGTGATTTTGCACATGGCGTTTTTCAGCCCCCATTGATTTCGGTTCAAGGTAGCACTGCATAAAATAAGGTTGTAGATAATGTACCATTAAAACCTGTGGATGTATTTTTGCAGTTTAAGCCAAATCAATAAGGACTAATTCAAAACATTATGCTACATGTGGTGAAACATTCAGAAAAAACCCAGGTGTGACAATACCCTAAAAGAAGAAGAGTAAAATAAAATAATTGAAAAGCAAACTTTCTGGTTGAATGGTAGGATTTATATCCTATATTATTTATCTTTGTAATACATCCTATATTATTTATTTTTGTAATATTTTGAGAACCAACAATGGCCTAGTGTTTATATCTGTTTATATTTCCCCCACATAGACAATAACATCACTGGAGCTTAGTCTGAGCTGTAAATATATATATGTGAATATCTGAATTTTTGATTTAATGCTGACCTGTTTACTGCTTTAGTTCAGATATATCTAAAATAGCATTTACTAATTTTGACCACTAGGAGTGCCCAATTTTCAATTTTTTAAACAAAAAATTAGATTAACAGAAGAGCAAATTAAACATACATTAGAATTTGGGGCATATATTTTTGAATTGCTCTCTTTACCCATATTAATGCAAAATGAATTAATCACTCGTACAAATATACAGATTTTGCCAATTTATGGTAAAATAAATCTTGCATAAAGACCATCTATTCACTTGGGAACTAAAGTTTAATTTTAAGTAAATAATTGGGTAAAAAAACTCACCTCCTTGTCTCTGTTTAGTGAAGCAGATTTGTCACATCTAGAAATGGACTTTGTGACAATAACCTGCATACTTTTCACCTGAATCTTTCCTTCTACTATTATGGCCATTGAATGAATTACAAAATATGATTGTTAACTATTTCAAATGAGTAGACTACTCTACAATCACAGCAAGATGTGCCTAGAGTAAACAATTTATTATGATTGATTACCAAACCCCTTAAAAATATAACTAGTAATTAATCTATGTCTGGTTAACTAGCTAAGATTTACAGCAATCCTATTATAAATAGTATTGTTATTATTAACATTATTATTAACCTCTCCAATAATTTACTTTCAAGTGACATTTTTGACCTCCATAGCCCTGTGTACAATTTGGAAAGTATAGAATTAAGTATGTGTGAAATCAATGCTTTTACTGTATTTCCAGTAAACAATAGGGAAGGACAGCTATACGGTCAAATGCTCAGGAGCAAACCAAGTTACATGGAAATATTTTGTCATGTGGCTGAGGTACCTGCAGTCTGCTAGAGCAGTGTTTCCCAAATGCCGGGTCGCGACCCGGTACCGGGCCACCGAAATGAAAT
>WMED01018834.1:0-11029 GCA_019650415.1 Pipa parva | reverse complement strand
GTGGGCCGTGTAAAAAATTCAAAATATATATACGTTCCCCTTTTTCATTTGTTTCCACCCGTTTTTTTTTTTTTCTAAATGAGCAGTAATTCCAAAGGAAAAAAAAATTCCTCAAATACATTTGTAGTTACTATATATTCAATCTGTGCATTAGAAAATTCCAAATTGAAGGGGTTATTCACTAAGGTGCGAATTCGACTGTGGAATTCTCAAACAGCGGATTCCCATAGCAAATCCGTGACAATTTTTAAAGTAGCGAATGCGACAGTTTTCCATAGTAAAGTCGCGACTACGACAATACTCTTATTATAAAGATGCAACTGTGACAGTAGCAGTCTATTGCAACTGTCTTTCGCTGGTGAATTCACACCTATACTCAACAATTCGGACTTTAGTGAACAATCCCTACTGTGTCTATAATGTAAGATATATATACAGTATATCTATCTATCTATCTATATATATATATATATACAGTATATCTATCTATCTATCTATCTATATATATACAGTATATCTATCTATATATACTGTATATATATATATATATATATATATATATATATATATATATACTATTTAGCTATAAAAATTGGGCTTTCGGGAACACTTCCTTGACTATGCATTATCTGGGATTTGGTGATGTGTGTATAACAACATGGCTACTGTCAGTAGAAAGCAATACAATTCATGAATTTAACTCCCAAGATAAGAAATGCTGTAGTTGAATAACTGCATTGCATTTTTTGGGCTACTGGTCCTTTATAAACTGTTGACCAAAAAAAAAAAAAGTCAGATTTAAAAAAATAAATCCCTACAACTCCAAATTACTCATATAGTCATAGTCATAAGGGGTAAACAGAAACCTCCCCCCCCACACATTTTAATAGTGATTGTAAAGAAAAATGCTGTTTTGTTTTATAGGGTATAATGATGTGGTTTGGGAATTGCTGATTGATTTACATTTTGATCTGTGGTCAGTTCAGACCCTTAGGCTAGGTTCACACTGGCGTAAGATGCGCATGTGCTGGGTCCAGAACGCTGTGTGTCGCATTTTTGCCGGCGTATGATACGCCGGCACCCAAAATGCGACCACATAGGAAGTGATGTGAACGCCGAGGGAGTGTCCACCCTGTCGCTGGTAAGTTCAAAGGAAAAATACATTCGGCATATTTTTTTTCACACTAGCGCTTAGCGTAATTCACTAGGGTGAACCTAGCCTAAGAAAGTTATCTGAGCAGTTCAAATATGGAAACCGGCACTCCCAGAAGTAAAAGCAAGAAAAGTTTATTGCTTCATGTTAAAAACAGTGTGCATCATGGTAGATAAAAGTTAGGCATGTATGATGGCACCCCCTAACGCGTTTCGTGCATTAGGGCACTTAATCATAGTGCCCTATCATTGACCTATGATTAAGTGCCCTAATGCACGAAACGCGTTAGGGGGTGCCATCATACATGCCTAACTTTTATCTACCATGATGCACACTGTTTTTAACATGAAGCAATAAACTTTTCTCGCTTTTACTTCTGGGAGTGCCGGTTTCCATACTTGAACTGCTCATGAAACGGCTTTCTATCCAACCTGAGCAACCCATGCTTTACTACCTTTTTGACTGAGGCGGACACACCCAGGGATTTGCAGCACCCACAATCACACAGTAAGAAAGTTATCTAGTAGGTCAACGGAAATCAGAAAACAAAAAAAAAAAAAAGAAGACACGGTTATCTGTTAAAGCACCAGTAATAGCAAAAATAATAAGTCCTATTGAGATTAGCACAAATGTTTTAATCACATATATAGCAATTGAGAAAATGCTATCTTTAAAGTTAAAAGACTGGCGTGTGTTACCTTATTTTTCATTGCAGGCTTTTTTGCTGCCGCATAAGGATGGATCCCACCCAGTGCCATTGTTTTCAACAGTACTTTTAGAGAATTCATATTCAGGGCGGGTTCCTGAAAGCAACAAAAGTGAAAATAAGTGTATTTCTATAAATAAAATATTATACAATTCTTGCAGAAATGTGGGAAGTGCAGAAATGGTATTTAGTAGTTACAAATGCACATGCATCACTTTTAAAGTTGTTCAGGGGGGAGGGGGGTTGTGTAGGTGGAAGGAGGGGGTCATCATTGCTAAGTTTTAGCCCTTTCCCCTAAGGAAGAGTAGTTCTAAGCATTTAGTTACTGTGCTGCATTTGAAAGTGGTGTGTGTGACCATCGTTCTGACCCCTGCTTCTCTTTTCTCCTTGTTTATATAACTTCCATTTCCTAATGACTTTCACCCAACAAATTATAACCTCCCACGGATTCTGAGTCCTCCTTGACATTTGTAACACACTCATTATCCTTCTTGTGACTCCTCTGAAATATTTTCCCAGTTCTTAGATCTTTTTAGCTCTTGTATAATTTTATTTATAAAGCGCCACAAATTTACGCAGCGCTGTACAATTCAGCAATACAAGTACAGTAGAGACATGGGAAAAGTGCATTAAACAATACAAGTATAATATCACAAGGATACATCACTTTAAGTGCTAGGTTGCAGTTGACATAGGAGGTTGGAGATCCCTGCCCCGTAGAGCTTACAATCTAAGATCTTGCTTTTAAACTTCCATCCTCCCTAGCCAACCCTATTTCCTTGCCATTTAATAACCAATATGTCGTATATATCAGAAAGGGGCTAATTCATGAAAGGCCAAGTAGTTGGGTAAATGTGTGAATTCACATTTAGGGGGTTATTCACTAAAGTGCCTAATTCTTGCGTAAAGGTATGAATTCACCAGCTAAAGACAGTCACAATAGACTGCTACTGTCGCAGTCACATCTTTATAATGAGAATATTGTCGCAGTCGCGACTTAACTATGGAAAATTGTCACAGTCGCAACTTAAAAAATTGTTGCGGTCGCGACTTTACAATGTGAGAATTGTCGCAGTCGCAGATTTGCTATCGGAATCCATTGTTTGAAAAATTGACAGTCGAATTCGCTCTTGAGTGAATAACTCCCAATATCTCAACTTCCCCATATTTGTGGATTCAGAAAACTCTGCGATGTGGAGAATTTAAGACTAAACACAGCTATATACTAAATATATATACAGGTAGT
The DNA here is from genome assembly GCA_019650415.1 of Pipa parva. Classification (NCBI taxonomy): domain Eukaryota; kingdom Metazoa; phylum Chordata; class Amphibia; order Anura; family Pipidae; genus Pipa; species Pipa parva. The sequence continues at coordinate 7,924 of WMED01018834.1, read as the reverse complement.
CCTCGGGTTACGACGGCCTCGAGTTACGTCGTTTCGGGGTTACGACGCTTTATACGATGCCTTGTTCCGACTTACATGGTTTTGCGATGTAAGTCGAGCTGCATGCAACACGCCTTGTTCCGACTTACACTGTTTTGCGACATAAGTCGAACCATACTGTGTGAACGTATGATCCGACTTACATCGAAATTCGGTTTACGACGCCACGTAAGAACGGATCAACGATGTAAGTCGAGGACTACCTGTAAACAATACTAAAACTTGTAGAAGAATTCATTTCCTTTTGGAGAGGCTAATTTGTATATATTTCCTTGGGAGCCTTGCCTTTAGTCTTCCTACAAGCTCTGTTTGGCTCCATTACTTAAATCAATGCATTTCAGAAAGATAAATACAGTTTTGGAATTTTTTTTTACATTTTATACTGTCTTTTTACAAATTGAATCTCTTGCTGAACTTTTGAATAGAGGAAGGACTTTTATTGCAAATCCGGTACATAATATGAGGAAGCCTTGTGTAATTCATGTCTTCTTATCTCTTCTCAGTTAAACTTTCCTTTATGAAAGCCATTATAGCAAAAAAAAAAAAAAAAAAAAGCAGTTTTGCAAGCGAAATAATCAATTTCTAATCTTATGTGCACCTGAGTTTATGTTCATATGTTCATGAGGAATACATGTTTTCCACGTATAGAAGATGATTCATGAGTATTTAAAGGGAAGCGCACTGAAGCATGTATAATTCAGTTTGTTACATTCGCTGGCAGGAAGTGACTCTGGTCACTTCCTCCTAAAGCTCTGTAGCGCTTACTTGACTGATTTTTCTCCCTTAAGAGAATACTGTCATCATAATAAATAGGTTTCATTTGTGGCTTCAAAGGGTGTGACATGTTGTGTAAAGTAGTTTTTAGTTCTGGCAAAATTCATTTACTTTAGTTTAAAAAAAAAAAAAAAAAAGGTAAAGTTACTTGTGCTTGAATGGTGGAGTGTATTTCTTGATGCTTCTAAAATGTAACTACTACTTCCTTGCCACTGCTGCCCCACTTTATGGCCTTTTGGCCAAGAACTTTTGCTGCACAAGATTTTTAGGGCAAAATGTATTAAAATCGAAAATATCGATATGTCGGCCAATTTTTGCAGATATCGCGACATCAACAATGTAGCGATATCGAAATTCGATCGAAATCTGTTAATCTTTTCATTTGGTTTCCAACTGCCATCTATAGAGGATAGAGTAGCAGTTATTCTTATGTCGGAGCTGGAAAAATGTTCTCTTTGAATTGAAATTACCAGTTGTTTTTTTCTTTGTGTTTTTTCGTGTTCCTCTATTAAATGTGCAGCCATCTTGTATCTTCTATGTAAACAAACTCTGCCTTGTCTGTTGTTTTCTATGGAAGTTTGGATGATAAATAGTTGTGAAATGCCTCAGAAGAGTCACTAACTACTGCATTGGGTATAACTCCCTGACCAATTCAACAGCAATAGTTTTCTTTTTTTCGGTGGTTAGGGAAGGGGGTGGTTGATACGAGCTGAGTTAGGCACAAGTATCATTATGTGCCCAGTGTAAAAGGCCACATTCAGGGATGTTCCAATAGTGGTACGATCCCCCTGCTATGTCCACTATGAACGCCCACAGCTACCCCCCCTGTATCCAGATAAATTAGCTTTTTTTAGTTCTGGGAGTGGAGCAGGGGGGAGGGGTAGTGTTGCAGGAGGAGGCGGGCCTAGGTCTGTAATATATATTACGCTACTGGCCATATTAAATTCCATTTCCATTTTCTTTTTTTCTTATATTTTTAACATCTCTTCAGTACAGCTGAGATTTTTTTAAAACAGTGAATTGATGTGATTTAGAGATATATTCAGGGCTGTTCGAACCTCCATAGTGGCTTAGGTAAACTTCATTTGGAGCCCAACTTTCCTTACATCAGGTCTAACCCCCCATTCAGTTTTACTGTGTATGATTGGTGGATGGGTGGCAATAGGTGGGTGGTTGGGTCAAGCATTCATAGGTAAGCAGTTGGACTTAGTATATTTATCAAGGTTTGTTGACAAAATTGCCATTGCTTTTGCCAACAGTTTTTTTTCTCCTTTTGGAGGTTTTGCCCATTTTGTAATGCTTGCCAGTTTTGTTGCTTTTGTTTTCTTAATTATTTTTGGTAAAAAATATTAAAGGGGAACTAAAGATTTTTTTATCTAGAGGTGATTTTTAGGGGGGGGGGAATAATTAATGATAGGGGTTTTAATTCTCCAGTACTGCCCAATGCTCTCTCTAGGAAACAATATTTCTGTTTTGTGAAGAGCAGCAATCCTCTTCACTTTCTGCTTCCTGTTCAAAGTCACAGAAGAAAGCAAGCGCAGAAGCAGAATTCTGATGTAAAACTGCTTCTGCACTTGCTCGCACCAGTGAGTTTGAACAAGAAGCAGGAAGTGAAGATGTTTACATTGCTTCACACAAGATATTGGCTAGGGTGAGCAGTAGGCAGTATTGGTAAATATTATACTGGTAAGGACTAACAACAGAGCTGTCTGGTGAAAAATGTGACCCCCTTCTAAAGTTAATAAATAAGCCCGAAATTTGTGTTTGTTTTAGACTATACTTTGTAAAGCAATTCACAAAGATTATTATAAATTGTAGTAAAATAAATCAATGTTAAAGTAATTGTCGTTTAGAGAAAATAGCGTTCATGTAAAGCTAATTGGCTAAGCGGTAAATCTGGTTGAATATTAATCCCTTTACTGGAAAAAAAGATAACTTGTACTTGGCTTAGAATTTTTGTTGTTGAAACCTAATTAACTCTAGTGATACTAATGACATATTCTGTAAAATAGAAATGATTATATTTCATCTCCTAGCTGCAATTTATTATTACAGATAAAACAAAACTGGCATCTTTTTCACATTCAGCCATCTGTGAATTATACATTGTGTTGGAATAAACGGACCCCTAACCCCATTTTTGATACTATATCTGTTCCAAGGTCAGTCTTCAAAATTCCTCCTACACCACAGCCTTCAAAAGCGATAGCAAACTATTCTGACTGGGAACTTGGGACTCACAGCCGGAGCACTATGTATAAAGGTTAATATATACTAAAATACATACTTTGTAGTCTCACGCCTTGAGTAAGGAACATGAAATTGTGGCAGGTGGCATTTCCGTCAGTCCTTGTTTTTCTGTTTCTTTTCCCAGAAAAGCCACATTTGATGGAAGTAAAAATTAGAGTTTGGGCATCGTGAACTCCAAAGAGTTACAAAATTAACGGGCTCTCTGGGACTTATCGTGTAAAGGCTGAATAGTCGTATAAAGCTTTGAATTTGCAACTATTCACCTCTTCCTCGTGTTCCCTTATCAATCAAACTCTGCGATATGGCGGGCAACTACGATAGTTACAGTGTTATGGAGCACTTTGCAGCATTTTGCGTGCACAGGTACTTCCATTATTGACTAAGTGGAGGAGTGTATTAAAAGAGCGAATACGTTTAAGGTGTACTTCTCCGAATTCATCCATTTGACTTCACCACATCAGAGTGGCGAATTAGGGGGCTGATGGCAGGCCTCCGCATTATACTACTGTCCGACTGACTACGTTGCACAACTCAATCGCTGCTGTCCACTTGTTTGACAAGACTAGTCGCCGCTTAGCCAATAATGAGAAGTGAATTTGCGGCTATTTTGGAGATGCGACTCGAATTGTAGCAAAGTGAATTTGACAGGTGAATTCACCCCTTAGTCAATAAGGCCCTAAATGTTAATCATGGGAGTCACAACTTGCATTATGATTAGATTACAACAAGGGCTGTTTTACTGTGTTAGTCTCTAATGGTGCAGGCTTGCACATAGTAACTGTTACAGTGGGACACTGCTTTATATGACGTGCACCACTGAGAGGTCTGAAAGACAGGACAGGGGAGCGGCATGCCAACCCAATATCACTTTTCTTTTATTCTAGTGTCACTGATCCCAGCTTACTCACGGTGCATGGCATAACTCTTATGATAAGCACACAGTACACTATAAAGGAATTATGAGTGAAATATACCCAGTATCTTTTTTGTATAGGCTAGTTAGGCTAGTGTCATACAGCGCAGTAGTTTCAGTGTAGTGATGCAGCACTCTAATATCCCATGGGAACATAAAGGGTTTATTGTGTCACCTGGCATCCTACTCTATATAAAGATCATGCTGGGTAAGTCACAGGGAGCAAAGGTCAATAGAACAATACATGTGTGTGTTTTACAGCAAAGCTGCACAGGGACATTTTGAGGCTCACAGTCTCCTTAGTGCTCATTCACCGCAATAGGGTTGGCAGCTTTTGGTCTTGTAAAATGGGTGTAATTACCACTGGTACACTTAAGGGGGTTATTCACTAAGGTGCGAATTCGAAAACAGCGGATTCCTATAGCAAATACGTGACAATTTCCCCATTGTAAAGTCGCAACAATTTTTTAATGTTAAGATTGCGACAATTTTCCCATAATAAAGTCGCGACTGCAACAATAATCTCATTTATAAAGAGGCGACTGCGACAGTAGCAGCCTGTTGCGACTATCTGGCGAATTTGCATCTATACACAACAATTCGGACTTTAGTGAATAACCCCCTAAGTGCAGAGACAATGCAGTCAGTGCCCTTGAAAATGCCCAGATAAGAGTAAACAGTACCCATGATATATACTGAGAGTTAATGCAATTAGCGCCTATGAACATGCTCAGAAAAGAGTAAACAGTACCAATATATATATATATATATATATATATATATATGAACTATAGATTAATTTGAGACATTTTCATTCTTTTGGCGTTACTGTGCTTTTGATAGAAATAAATGCACAGTATGAATATTATGGCATGCAGAAGGAAGGAACTGGCCTCCTACTTCCTGGTTAGAAGATTGCGCTAGTCAGGAAATGTTAAAATGTATGGGAACTAAAAGGGTTACTGGAAGCTGCTGCAAATATGAAATCATTGCTTTGGGTTAATCTTATAATTAATAAACAGGTTAATATGCTTTTTTTTTTATTATAAATTCTGCTAAGAAAAAAATAAATGAGACAATAGGTCAGAATACACTGGGTGATTTACTAAAAGCAGTACAATTTCTAAGGGGGTTATTCATTAAGGTGTGAATTTGAGCATCGAATTCTCAGACAGCGGATTCTCATAGTAAATCTGCGACAATTTCCCCATTGTAAAGTCCCAACAATTTTTTTAAAGTTAAGATTGCAAAAATTTTCCCATAATAAAGTCGCGACTGCGACAATTTTCCCATTATAAAGACGCGACTGCGACAGCTTAAAGCAGCTTATTGCGAGTGTCTTTGTCTGGCGAATTCGCACCTATATGCAACAATTCGGACTTTAGTAAATAACCCCCTAAATCCCAAGCTATATTTTCTATTCATTTCCAGCATCCAATCGAGTTATTACAGATTCACAGTTTTCTCCCAATTTCACTTAATCAGATGTTGGAAATAACAGAAGATCTACAAAGAATGTTGTAAATATTAGTTCGCCCTTTAGTAAATGCCTGGCTCTCCCCAAAACGCAGGGGAAATCTCTAGATCTCTCCCATGCTATGTAATATCAAACATGAAAATGATATCTTTTAGGCAGTTCCTGCAGCATAGCAGAGACTGTGGCAGTTGACTGTTTTGGAAAGGGCAGAGTCAACATGGGATGTCTTAATTAAATCAGGATAGCTTGCTGAGGTAATGAGAGGCTTTCAGAGTGATTCACTTTTTAATTTATAGTGGTTTAAAGTGTTACAAATAAACCATATGGTTTTAGTTGTCTAAATTGAATGGAAAACAAAAAAAGCTGCATCCTTTTCCCTTCTCCCTGTTGGATATGTTATTATATACTTGGTATATTTAGGTTTTCTAGCCTTGGCTTTCCCATGCTGATTTTTAAAAGGGATTCCAACATTTTGGGGTGCGTACCTCCTTTATTCAGGGTACATAAAGTACACAGTATACACAGCTTTATAGGAAGTGACTTGTAATATGCGGCCTGAACTGCATTCAGCTAAGGAGGTATGTACTCCAAACTTTGACTGTTACCTTGGGTGCAGTGCAAATTAAGTGGGCGTGTCCAAAACAGCAAAATGGATGCCTTGTACTGTTAGGGAACAAAGTGATGCAGGAGCTCATAAATTCTTAATAGTGAGTTGGCCATTTATTGTGTTCTTATCTATATCGGACCTAGTTTATAACTTTTTTTTAAATGTTATATCAACTTTAATGTTCCACTGGGCAGTGGCTCATGGGGACCGTTTTAGCCATTTTTCTGTGACATTTGTTGCACTGGCCCAATAGGTTTGCATTAGAGGAGTAGAAAGTATTGGCTGTGTTTCACGAAAGAATGAAAGTCTGCCAGCTTGGCCTACTGGATTGCCTAATAGTGCTAAAGTGCACCTGTCACCTCAAAACTAATGCTTATTTAGGTTCTACTAATGAATAAACATTTTTGTAAATATATATGTATTAAAAAATGTAGCTTTATACAACGTTTCTCTCTGACATCTTCCCTGTCAGCCTGACTCTTCTTAATGGAGTTGGGTGGGCGTGGCTAAATGATGATTGACATTATAGCTTCTCCAATCAGATCCCGGCTAGATTGTGATTGAAGGGATCTGATTGGAGGAGCTCTAATGTCAATAATTATTTAGCCCCACCCACCTAACACTCGGGAAAGGAAAGTCAGGCTGACAGGGAAGATGACAGAGAGAAACGCTGTATAAAGGCACATTTTATAAATACATTTATATTTACAAAACGTTTATTTCATTAGTACAACCTAAATTAGTATTAGAGTTTTGAGGTGACGGGTGCACTTTAAGTCCTGTCAGTGTGAGTATATGGGGCTCCAAGCATTAGTTTGTATTGGTTAGTCAGCCAGAATAATCCTTAAATGCAGTGATTTTTTTAGTTACTCAGAAGTCTAATTGGTTTAACGATGGCAGCACATATGACATCATATTAAACTCTACTGTTGCATAAACAGTTCTTTTTAAAAGTAATGATGTTTAAACAGATAATATTTAAAAGACCACTAAACCTAAAGTGCAAGTTTTTCATGAGAACTGCTGGAAACATTTATAAATTTAATTAGAGGTTTTAGACACCCATTACACTAAAAGATATTTAACATAACCAAGCGTCTGTCATGGGGAACTTCACATCAGCTCAGCTGAATGTATCTCCCTGAAAGGACACAGTAAGGACCCGCTGTTTTTATAAAATGTACAATAACACAGAACAATAATGTACCTACGGAGCCAGTGTGCATATGGTGTGAAATAGCTTGGATGGTGCAAGGTGTGAATCATCTCTACTTAATATGCAGAATAACAAATCGTCTTTCATTTCCAAATATCTTGAAAGTATTTCTGACTGCAGGTAATAAAAAAACTGCGTGAAAGCCGTACTTGCGGCAGCTTGATCTGGAGAGCTGCAATATATTTACATGCCATGAAGAGCAGTTCTGGTGCTGTTTGGAAGTCCAACTGACACTGATATCTTCTTAAAGGAGAACTAAAGGTTGAATAAAAAAGGAGACATATAAAAAAAAAATCTTATAGAAAATTGAACAATTGCAGTCACAGCTTGAACTGTGCTGTCATTTCACTGCACCGAGGCAGACTAAACAGTGGTTAGGCTAACATAGGAGCCAGCATGAAGTCCCGCCCACTTATTGAATCAGTGGTGCAAAAGGGTTTACGTCATCACATTCATTGTGGGACCAATGAGAAATCTCCGCTCACCAGCAAACAAACAAACAAAAAAATCCACAATGAGCGTGATGATGTATGACAGGGGGCCCTAAACTTTTTACACAGGGGGTCAGTTCACTGCCCCTCAGACTGACGGAGGGCCGGACTAAAAAAAACCTATGAAAATCCCTATGCACACTGCACATATCTTATT
>WMED01018833.1:0-10282 GCA_019650415.1 Pipa parva | reverse complement strand
ATTCAACTATTACCATTTGTACAGTGTGCTTTGTGTAAAATATTTTAGAATGGATCCAAAGAATTCCGTTGAAAATGTTACTGTTAGTTGCTTGACAAATTCTAGTACAGGTATACTGAAGTAATATACATGTGGGCTTTTAGGCGATATACTTAAAGAGGATCTGTGAATATGTATGCGTATATATATATATATATATATATATATATATATATATATATATATATATACACACACACACACACACACACACACACACACACACACACCAGTGAGCTCAAGTGCCTAGTCATTACTTTATACCATATATAAAATGAATGTAAGCTTGTTAGTAGGACACTAAGTAAATCGGACTTACCCAGTAGTGCGGCAATAACCAGAACTACCTCAGTTTTCACCATCACCCTGTGGTAACCCCAAATTTTCTGAATTGAGGCAGAACTGGCATAACCTCCACAACTACTGACTCAGCCAACAGAGCAACAAACAGATTTCCAAGACATCACACAGGTAGAGTTAAAGCAGGCGGGTGCATAAAATATAAATGTAAAGCCAAAGGTCATGGAGCCAGGGAAATAGACACAATATGGTTAGTCATGGGGTCAGGAGACCAGAGAAGCATTTGTGGTCTGTCAAAGCCAAAGGTCAATACCCAGGAGATCAAGGAACTGGAAATGTTTCAGCAGTACACATAAAAGTAAAATAACAGCTTGGGCATTGAAGTCTAGCAGTGAAGACACTTCACAAAAGATGTTTGGGTACCAATCATGCATCAAAAAGATGTAAGTGCAACAAGTCATGGGATCCAATTATTGTTGTAGATGCACATATTGCTACTATACCCCAGAGGTAGGACTATAAAGCAGTTTGTTGCAACATGGAAAATTGTTATGATAAGGAAGCAGAAATTAGTTGATGATTTCCATGTAGTTATAAATTACAACAATCTATCTCTTGCGTCTTAGCTGACTGAAATGCTCATTCATATAACATTTCAAAGGCATGGACCCCTCTCGGTTGTATCACTGAACAGCGTGAGATAGCTAATTATTGAAACATGAACTACTGTATTAAAAAAAAAGATCAATACTAATCAAAACTAAGTTGCTAAAAGTCAAATTCAACTTGGTTGATTTGTTTAACTATGACAGTTCTCCCTTTAAGTATAGTAAAGTCCAGAACAATGTTTTGTTATTGTCCATTTAGCCAAGATTTTACTGCTTTACCAACATAGATACAGCAGTAAAACACTGTCCTACAAGGCCCCCTTGTCTATCTGCCTGGTGCTATGGGCTTGAGCATGATCAGAATGGCACTGGACGATGGGGGTGACCAGCTATGTAGGCCAAACAAGGCATATAAGACAGCAGATGGTAATAAGAAAGTGCATAATAAACTGCTGAATCTGAATAACTAAATGCTAATAAGATATACAGTATATGCAAAATCTTAAAAACATACTTCAAATACAATAACCTTTTCCAAAAATACCATACATCACACATGTGAATTGGGAGAACAGCACAGCTTTTCTTTGAGAAAACAAAGTCTTCTAGTTTAATGAAAATATACTCTGAGAGTTCCAGGGCAATTGTAATTCCCCAGTTCTAGACAAACACCATGGAGTATTCCCATGCTGCTGATATTCGCAGAGACAACAAGATAACTGGATAATGAGAATATACTGGAAGATGGGAACTTCCACAGTACAAAACCACAGTCATTTATTCTTGTTTTGGATTGTCATCACAGCACTTGGATGGGAGAAGCAATAAAATATCCATATAAATAATAAGGCTGACTGCTTAAAGACAGAATGGAAAAGAAATAAAGTGGATTATTCACAATTATTATAATCAAGAAAATGATATATCTCATTAAAGTAATAAGCCACTTGCATGTTTTTATTTTGTTAAATCAGATATTAACATGCTCTGTAATCACATCAGAAATTGAGTGTAACAAAAGCAGAAAATGTTTTTTTCTATTTTGTTTCCTATTTTCCTTCAAATATGGTGTACATGGCTCTCTTTGCAAAATGTAAGAAATACAAGGCTAAGAGAAGGTGGATGGTTCAAGAAATGTAAAAGGAGGTGAAACTTACCTGAAAAACACATCTGTGGAGGCTCTCTTGTTTTGAGGACTGACTAATTGCTCCCGAAGAGCTTCAAGAGGGCAATTATAAACATAAACTGGACAACGCAGGCGGCAGTTGAAATTAGTTTCCTGCAGAGAATTCTGTCGACTGAGGGAGATGTGGGATTCTCTTCTGTTTTCCCTGTCTTGTCCATAAGCTTTCAGAATGAAAACAAAAATTAAATTAGTATCATTAAGCAGGCCTTCCCAGTTCCCAGGAGAGCCCTGTATTTTGTTCACCATATTTGTAACAACTCACAGAACTGGTCTCTCAGAGTTGCAATCATTGCCATATTCTCTTCAAACTTACAAATAGTTAAAGTGTAAAAGAAAAGAGAAACACCGAAAACAGATGAGAGATAATGGAGTGGGGAAGAGAGAGCTGATGGGTAAGCTGCTACAATGGGCGTGAATAGTGGAGAGAGAAATACTTGAGAAAACTTATACACAATTGCTGCACTGATATTGTATTTGGGTTTGCACACCTAGCATGATTATCACACCTAGCTATTTATGGGATTTCAAAAGTACTGGTTGAAATGGACACCATTATTGGCCATTATAGACAAAACTACTCCCTACTCCACAATACAATACAGACATTTACTGAAGCAGATATGCAATGTTTTGAGGAGTTAACTCTACCACTAGTGCAGGGCAACAGTATCATTATCATAATTACCACTTAGTTGTAAATTAGAAAATGTTGTATTACAGAACAATAAAAATGTTGTCACATATTAATGTCATCACTTAGCACTCCAGTATTTAAAGTAAAACATAGCAGATTGTTTTTGCACTATCTGTCCTCCAACATGAATCTATATAAAGCGCCACATAAAGAGAAAATAAATAGAACACGTGTGTCCTATCACCATTGAAATGCTAAATATCAAACATCACACTTGGTTTCCATTGCCTTAATACACTTTGCATTGCTCAATCATTATTAATAACAATTTCCTAATTGTTCACGTTTGTGAGCTAAAGCTTTAGTTCTTCTTCAAACTGAGTATAAAGCCAGAAAAACTTTCTGGAAACACACAGATTGATCTGTGCATGAGCTCTTGGTAAAGTTCACTGAACTGAAGGAGGGGACAAGTACTATGTGAGGACCAATGTTACTCACATAACCAGGAAGTGAGCAGGAGTGGCAATGTATTCATCTGGTGATCCTAGGCTGTGAATCATTAGATGAATACTGATCTAGCAGCAGTACACTTAGGGGGTAATTCACTATAGTGCGAAGTGAGGTGCAGTAACTCTTTTGCTCTCGCCGAGACTGGAATCCCTTTAAAGTGCTCACTGATGTAGGCGTGCAGGACATCAGTGAGCGCATATCAGTCAGTGCGAAGTGAGGCGAGGACTCCGCACCTCACTTCGCACTATCGTGAATTACCCCCTTAGAGCTAAGTTTTATAGCTCACTACTTTTCTCCTTTATATATCTGTGTTTCTTGTACCACAGTTAATGGATTCTCTATTTATTTGTCTCTATAAAGGTGATATTTGAACTATTAAACATTGTATGTGCAATAAAAGCAGCAATATACAATCTTCCCTCTAAGCTGTAGCCTCCTGCATGTGCACATTTTGATACTAGTCCCTTTAAAAATATAGAGCAGGCAAAAATTTTACACAAAGATTGTGATACTGTATAAAAAGTTAAATGCACTTCTGCATTTTATTTCAAGAAATACTGTAATGATAAAGGAAGAATGGGCTATACAATTTCTTTAGTTGACACCTTCACTGCAAAGTGGAAATATGCTGTTTTTTAGTGGCAAAATTAAATTTTTCTAAACCAAATGAAATTGAGACACCTATTTCCTTTTTTTTTTTAATTTGAGAATGTTGCAACAATATATGCATATCAGAATAAAGAAAACATCTGTAGTGTTATAAACATCAGATTAATAATTTTCATTTTACATATTTTTCTTAACAGTTATATAACAAATGTCAAATATGATTCTGTATAACAATCTCTGTACATTTTTTGGATTGTATCTGAGTTAATAAAGTAAACATTTTTAACTCTATTTGTGTATTTGTATATCTGATTTATTCTTCATTTGTATTTGGGGGTGGGGGAAGGGGAGGTTTCTTTTGGGTGGATTGTGGTGGGGAGTTTCTCTTGTATGTGTCTCAATTTCAATATAGTATAAACAATCCTGCCACTATATAACATTTTGATTTTATCTAAGAAAATTCACTGATTTCCACTGATTGTCTTTTAATACATTATAACACAATTTCCACAGTACGCAGGCAGGCTATTTTTAATTGCCACTCCACTAGCTGCCAAATTTAAGGTGCCTGTCATTTACATTTTCTTCCAATATATTTTTGCCACAGGACCACGTAATTACTTTAGGATCCCCTATACATTTGAGCACTTTAGTTTTCCTTTAAGCATTCTCTGTTCTCTTTACTTTAGTAGGTCTTACCTAACACAGGAGTGATGCTGACTGTAGGGATTCCAGTGACTGAAGTAACACCTTCTGATTGATTTGAATTACACACTGAATTCCCCTCTGACAGTGAGGGCTCTTGAAGAGCCATTAGCTTTTGTACATCTTGAAAAGAATAGATTTTTATAATTTATATCTGGAAATTACAATGAAAATATTTAACAAAAAAGTAACTACGGTTACTAACCTTGGTATTAATAAGATTATACATGAAATGCTACCTTCAAAAATATGTTTTTTGTTAGTGGTACAATTATCTGTTTTTCCTAGATTTTGCTTATGCAGGATGTGACATCATAACATGGAAGTATGATAACGCACCAGTGAATGATGCTGGAAGGAATGTTAGCAGCAAGTGCTGTGGATTCACCAGTCGGGCATAGCAACGCCACTGAGGTGGTACCTCTGTGCCAGAAGATGTCTTGCTCTCTTCAATAACTTCTGTAGGGCATGGACTCTATAAAAGAATCATATATTAGCTATAGAGTTATATAAAATATACTACATTAAGAATACAAAAGCTCAGAGATAGATAATCTTTGTGCAATATTGTTAATAACAGAGAATAAAAAGCTTAAGTCTAAAAAATTAAAATTTTCCATAAAGGGTAAAAAAATTGCTTTCTCCAATAGCCTATAGGAGAGGAGTCCAATCGTTTTCACTCTAGTGTCCTGCAGACAGTGGGAGGGAGCTTTACCCCTGGTCCTGTGTCCCCCAAGAGTCCTAAGAGAAATTAAAGTTTTCCATAAAGGGTAAAAAAAATTGCTCTGTCCAATCTTAGCAGGACACTATATTACAGTTTTCCTTTAATTGTATATGCTAGATTTTGATACAGTTGCCTCAGTTCCATAGCAATGTTTAGTTCCATAGCAATGTTTAGTTCCACAACATTGTCCTTAGTATACTCACAATGAACACTGATAGCAGTCACTCACTGCTCTGCTACATACATATCATTGCCATTTGGCTATGCCAGATGTGTCAACCATTCAATGGGCAACAGCACAATAAATGAAATGATATATAGATCAAATGAAAGTGACCAATGAATTTAGTTACTATTTAGCCAAAGTGTAAAAGAGAAGACATTGTCACCTCAATTCATCCCATGCTATATACTACAAAAATATAACTAAAATTTAACAAAAGTGAGTTACCTGTAAAGAGGTGGCACAGTTAGACATTTCACTCTGACTACTGGCTTGAGGGGTAAGTGAGGATACGGAGGCTTCTGGTGTCAAAGATATTCTCATCAGATTCTCTGTATGAACAAATGAATACAGTATACATTTAAGGCATTAAAAAACTAAAATTTAAGCGGAAATTTGGTGACCTGTAAAAAGAAAACACTTTTTTGACACTGTGCCTCCAAAAAAGCATTTTACTAATATAAGATTAAGATTGAGGAACCCTTTCAATAAAAAATATTCTAATGTTGCAACACACACTCTGTCATTTACTTAAATAGTACATATTTTTTAATGGATTTATAGTAACAAAATACTTATTTGGGTACAAAATATCCCCAAAACTTTTTTTTTTTTTTTTACAGGATACTAAAACTTCCCCTTTAAATCATAAAGTGAAATAAAGAAATAAAGAGTGGAGAAAGACTAATTTTCAGAAGGGGGTTTTATTTAGTCCTTATAATAAGAAAATGTAAATGTACCTTGCGGAAGGGAGAAAGGAATGGTATTGCCCTCACGGTCACGCTGCAGAACCTGTTCCATAAAAGCCAAGTGGTCCTGCTCACAAAGAGGAATTTCACGTTCATTTAAGTCAGTCAGGAGGCAACTGTGAAACATACTGAGCAGCAAATCATTAGGCAGCGAAGTCTCTGAAGTAATCACCTCAGTTTCACCTTCAAGACACAGATGGAAAAGTCAGAGTAAATTTGCAACAGAAACCAGTGAAGAATTTGTGGAACTATCAATGTTGCTAAAGTAATACCTTTTTAAAGGTGACCTACATCATCTACATATTAACACTGATGGTAAAAGAAGGACACAACTAAGATAAACACATGCACATGTTTATCTCAGAAGTATAAATTAACGGAGAAGTATAGTGCCAATATCACTGCCCACATACATATAAACCTCCTTTATGAGCCAATTGCTGACACAAATAGTTAGAAAAACGTTTAGGGAAGAAATAATACTTTTTATTATTATTATTTATTATTATTTATTCTTTCTTATATAGCGCTACTATTTTACGCAGCGCTTTTACAGAGGTTCATCATTCACTTCAGTCCCTGCCCCTTGGAGCTTACAATCTAGTCTCCCTAATTTGTCACACACACAGCTGTATGTTTTTGGATTGTGGGAGGAAACCGGAGTGCCCGGAGGAAACCCACGCAAGTGCGGGGAGAACATACAAACTCCATGCAGATGAAGTCCAGGGTGGAATTGAACCTAGGACCTCAGTGCTGCAAGGCAGCAGTGATTAACACTGAGCCACCGCACTGCCCAAGTTTGTGAAACAAACTTGCTGTTTGTTTCACTGTTAAGTTCTAATGAGAGCTAAAATTTTATCCTTCAATGTTTTGGAGTGGCGATCACAAAGCCCTGATCTCAATCCTATTGAAAATTTATGGGCAAAGCTGAAAATGTTGGTGCGAGCAAGGAGACCTACAAACACAGCTCAGTTACACCAGTTCTGTTAGGAGAAATGGAACAAAATTCCTACCAACTATTTTGAGAAGTTTGTGGGAGGATATCCAAAACATTTGACCCAAATCATACAGTTTAAGGGCAATGCTACCAAATACTAATGAAATGTATGTAAACTTTTCACTTTGCAGAAAGTATTAAAAATAACTTTAAAAATTCTCTGTCTCTCATTATTCTGGCATTTGGAAAATGTAAATAATTTTGGTAATCCTAATTGACCTAAAACAGGTAAGGTTTATTCTGATTGCATGTCAGAAAGTGAGAAAAACAGGCATATGTGTCTGTAATAAACTTTTTTATTCAACTGCATACTCAGAAGAAGTTTTCCATTAAAACTTTGTTCCCGAGCATGCTCTCCTCAGTGAGTTTGAACAGGAAACTGGAAGTGAAGAGGATTGCAGAGCTTTGCACAGCAGAAGAGACTAGCTTGATAGTGACAGCAGGAGGCAGCACTGGAGAGTACAACTCTGATCAGTATCTCCTTCCTTGACCAACCAAGCCTTTACTTCTCCTTTAAGTAATAATTCAGTGGTACAATAGCAGGTGTTTATCTTGCATTGTCTAGCATCTGTAGGTTACAATCTTGTTTTAATTACTACTTAAATAAAATTGCTTTTCTCAAGTGTTTGTCTGCAACAATGCATTTATTTGAATTATGATTTGCACCTACTCTAGTCCATAGTAGCATGGATAGGAAGTGACACAATACAGCTCACTTCCTGTTTTACATGAGACGCACGCCGGCAAACATAAATAGCCAGCACCGAGGGAATACACATCACATATCTTTTAGCAAATATTCCTCCTGATGAAGCCACGCGGTGGTGAAACGCGTAGAGGAAAGGACAAATGATACATACATTGTTTTATTGATCGGTATCTACATCAATGTGAGTAGATCCTGTCTTTCTTTTTTACTAAATAAATTGGATTTTAATTGGAGATTCCCTGGTCAGCGTCTAATTAAGAGGAAGTATTTTGGACCTATACATACATCCAGGTTTATAGTCCTTCCAGTGGAGTTTGTCTCAAGATGTTTTACATTTCATGCATCTGGTTAGCATATAATTATACTCATCTTACAGTCACTTAAACACACAGTGTTGTGGTGTATATTTATTTTTCCATCACGTGGAGATTGCTGGTGCTTTAAAGCACGTTTGGGCTTTATTCTTTTAAATTCTCAGTTACCCTTTGATACAGCACTATTTGTGCCTATTGTGTTGCGCTTTTTTACAGAGTCATTGTTTTGACTTTCTCATTAACAGTGATAATTACATCCTTTTAATTTACTGTCTTCTGTCTGAAGCTCTTCTGCTGCATCAAGCTACTTCTCTATTAACACGTCCACAAAATATTCATGGACCTTTCTATCCCTTAACTTCCAGATGTTATGTGATGAATAAAATATTAAATAGCAGAAAGACTGTACCGCTCAGCACTTTACAATTACCTCTACTAAGAGTGAGAAAGAACATCTCAATCTGTTGACACTTGGGTAGCAGTTTCATTAGATCAAAGTGAAAAGGGACTTCACGGATACACATTCCACTGTCTTCTGAGTGATCTGCAAAAGATATTCACCGACAATGATTGTTGTTTGAAAGTATAAAAGCACCAGTGCATATTATCAAAGGGTTTATGCCATTTGCAAGAAAAAATTAAGACAATAAAATTAAGCTTCACTAGCCATACGTAGTAGTATTTATCTATTGTTCAAAAGGTTAAAGACAACACTGTTAACACTTTTGTATTTATCAGCTAGTAAGAGGAGAAAAGGTGGCCTGCCTTTTGAGCAATTTTTCCCTATTTTGAAGTGCATCCATGGACAGTTTTATTGTGTCTGGTCAAACATTAAAACAAAGGTATCGTATTGCATTATTAAAGGCATCTTAGAAAAGCTTGCTTGATTTATTAAGACATTCAATTACTCACATGGATAATTTAGCATAATATTGTATTGTATTTATTCATTTATATTGCGCTGATATATTGTGAAGCGCTTTACAAAGATCCATCATTCACTTCAGTCACTGCCCCGTGGAGCTTACAATCTAGTTTCCCTATTCAATCACACACACACACACACACAGACAGATTAAGATGTATGTTTTTGCATTGTGGGAGGAAACCCATGCAGGTGTGGTGAGAACATATAAATTCCATGCAGATGAAATCCAGATTGGAAATGAACCCAGAACCCAGCACTGCAAGGCAGCAGTGCTAACCACTGAGCCTCCATGCTGCCATTCATATTTATATTCATTAATTTAGAGAAAATATGTGCTAATTTAATGTAGAATTGACATCAGTTTGTTTAGATGTACAAACTGTATAATAATACTACTGTGATGTCAGCTGACACCAGTTTTATACTGTGGAATTTCTTCATAGTTTACCAAGAGGCAAATTCAAAGTATTTTACTGACCGATTTACAGTGGACCACTTTGCGCACAGTAACCCAAATCAAAATTACCTATGAACATATGCCCATTTTTCTATAACCAATTAAAAAACCTTTTAATGTCCACAAATTAACTGTATTACTGTCAAAACTAGTATTGCATATCAGCATTTTACCTGTGCCTTCTGTTTTTCCCAAGACAGGAGATCCGCCATCTTTATTTTGGCAAAGCTGAACTACATACTCAAATGTTAACATAATACTGATGCAACTTTGATCTCTGGGAAAGAGCTGCAAAATAACAGACACAGTTATTTCTTCTCATTTAATTGTTATAACATTGCCTAAAGGAACAGTCCAGCCTGATTAATAAAAAGTAATGTGTGTTGTAAATGCATAATACAATTTTTTTCTAATATACTTAGTCAGTCTTTTATGTGAGCAAAGGAATTAATTATTCCATCTGTGTAACAGTACACAGCTCCTTCTGTGTTTACTTCCTGGCTATATTCTTTTGCCACTGATAAAACGGCGTCTCAGGAAGGTCAAAATTAACAGTTAATGAATTACCATGGGCAGTTACAGTACTTACA
>WMED01018832.1:5000-12594 GCA_019650415.1 Pipa parva | reverse complement strand
AATGGCTCAGGGAACAAAACAGAGATTTTGGGTCCATGGCCTGAAAACTCCCCAGATCTTTATCCCATTGAGAACTTGTGGTCAATCATTAAGAGACGGGGGACAAACAAAAACCGACAAATTCTGACAAAATGCAAGCATTGATTGTGCAAGAATGGACTGCTATCAGTCAGGATTTGGTGCAGAAGTTGATTGAGAGCATCCCAGGGAGAATTGCAGAGGTCCTGAAGAAGAAGGGTCAACACTGCAAATATTGACTTGCTGCATTAACTCATTCTACCTGTCAATAAAAGCTTTTGTTACTCATAATATGATTGCAATGGTATTTCTGTATGTGATAAAAACATCTGACAAACACACATAAAAACCAGAGGGCAGCAGATCATGTGAAAATATGATATTTGTGTCATTCTCAAAACTTTTGACCATGACTGTACATGTATTGGGTGTTGGCAAAGAATGGTGGACTGATGTATTGATTTGTGACATCCAATCAAATAGTATTATCACATATTGGTCGTGTGTTCTACATGTTTCCAAAAAGCACTGCAAGCCTTATTTAAGGTTAGACAAGGTCCTGTACTCAAAACTTCTAATCTGTAATCTTATGTTCACCTTTTTTTTAATGTACAGAATTCACATTTAACATACTGCATGCATGTGTGGGATCATAGGATTTGTAGAGTAATTAACACTATCTAGCTCCATTTCTGGTATTTATTGATATTAATCTCCCTTCTTAAACCATATTTGGGCCCATAACAATATAAAATATAAAAATATATAATTATCTAAAATTAATACAATATAAAATCTATAATACATTATGCACAATAGCAGAATAATGTAATTTTTTTCACATTCCCAATTACAATTCTCACTTAGTTGACACTGTTGCTCCTGAATTATCTGATGCATCTGCAGAATGTTACATTTAAACAACCTGCCTATGTCATTTATGGAATATTTTTGACTCTTTTACTATAGAACTTCTTACTATTTGCATATTTCTCCCTACTTGCACCTCCTTATTATTCTTCTTATTATTTTGTTGCAAATTTAATTTTAATGATGCATTTCCTTTCATTTTTGAAAAGTTAACTAAAAAAGGTTCGCTGGGTGACCTGGTGACATTTAGGTCACTTTCCTGCTTGTTAAATTTGAGCCATTATGACAAGTCTGTAAACAGATGACAATTAAATATCTTATGACTGTAACGTATTCAGTGTTTATGACTACAATAATATGCTTCTGTAAAGCTAATTCTTACTCATTCTTTTAGGTGTCAGCAGTCCTTTTAAATGAAGAAAAAAAGAACATTTCAAATGAGGTGGATTAACTTTTGAAAAAAGAAAAAAGTCAACAAAAAAAAATCAAAGTTAAGCATATGATTATGTTGCTGTGATGACAGGGTACTCATAGCATGAGTACTCCAAAATCAGCACATAAGCACAATCTCCAATAAAGACAAAATATTGGCAAGCATTCAGTCTGCATTAATTACAGTTAATCAAATGAAATATGTTCTCTTTATGTTCTAACAATGTCTTGCACTGCCACCGCCAGGTTCCTGTTTAATTGCCTTTCTGTTTGTTGTCAAACGCAAATTGATTTTTTTTCTCAGCCATAAACGTTTCCTTAGACAACTCTACAGTAATGCACCTCTTCAACAGAATTTATAGTATCCATAATTGCTGCAAATACAATTAGGAGTGATTCAACAACATGGACTGCGTGTGTAATTTAATTTTCTGAATTGGGTGCCTGTCAGTAGATATAAGCAGTTTGTAAGTATGATTGAAAGCTATATATTGTGATTTAGAGTGCTTATGTACTTACTGAAAAGGAGAATCAAAGGAGCCACATGTCAGCTTTCAACCCTTCCCATTCTGACTTGAATTTTCAGCTTAGGTTAAAACTATTAAGTAAACACAAACCTACAATTTCTAGATCAAAGAAATTGTAAGACCTAAGTGTGCAAAGGCATACATACACATCTGAATATTACTGTAAAACCTTGCTAGAGCAACAACAGATGTCATGTTTATAGCTTGTGCATTTAAACTAAAGGCCCATAAAAATGAAAGTGAAAACAAAGCCTGGCAAAGGTTTCCACTTGAAATAGCATACTATATGCAAAGGGCTAAATGTAGTAGCTTAGAGATGCTTCCAGCTCTGTGACTTTATCAGTCCATGGGGGTTATTCACTAAGGTGTGAATTCAACTGTCGAATTCGCAAACAGCGGATTCCCATAGCAAATCCGCTACAATTTCCCCATTGTAAAGTCGCGACAATTTTCCCATAATAAAGTCGTGACTGCAACAATATTCTCATTATAAAGACGCGACTGTGACAGTAGCAGCCTATTGCGACTGTCTTTATCTGGCGAATTTGCGCAACTTTAGTGAATAACCCCCCATGTCTCCAATGTTCTTTTTTCTAAACTTCTTCAGCCTTCTCTCATTAGTCAGTAGCTTAGTGCATGTGTAACACTATTTTTTAAACATTTTTTGCACTTACATGCATCCACTTTTTGAAATCTGCCCACAGCTTCACCCAGATACTCAGGGGATATACCGTATATACTCATGTATAAATCATTTTTGGTCCAACAATTATGAAATTTGATATGACCTATTGATAAGTCAAGAGTAAAACTTTGGGTTTTTGTTAGCATAACCTATTAAAGAATTGTTGTAAAAATACAAGTTAGCAATATGATTTTATTTATTTCTGTCAGCTACAGTGCATACTATACTATATCATTAAAGCGTACAGCAAATTAAAATGGATTTCTTTTTTTGGTTTATTTAGTAAAATGTATTTCTCTTTTTCTATTATCTGTATCCTGTATTTCACCTGGCTGCTAGTGAGTTTTACCTACCCAGATCTACATAAAGCTATGGATTTCTTCACTATGAAATGACAAATGTTCCAGCGTTTACACCATTTTAATGCTCCCAGGAAGCCTGTCTTAAATGTCAAACCAAATAATACATTTATTTAGATCATCCTGGATAATATTGCAGCTGAGACCATTTTGTTTTGTACTCTACATTTAGGTATAAAATATAACAGAGTATAACGTGATAAGGGAAAAGGAATGGAATAATTACTCCCAAACTGGTTGTTCCTTTAAAAAATGTAGCCTTTTTCCACTGAATTTACTCTCCTCTCCAGAATGCACCTGCTTTCAAATATGTTTTGGAAACTATAATACCTGGGGGAAACCCACACATACAGTATACAGTAGAACATGTAAACTTCTTACAGTTCATGTGGAATCAAACCCAGGACTCATTGCTTTCTTTCTGCAATTGTATGTCAGCATCTTTAAGGCGGCAGAGTAAAGCTAATGTAAAGCATCACAATGGTGCATGGCATCTCATGCTGAAAGCAATATGCTAGATGCAGTGATGTGTGTGTACTCAGTTTGAAGTTTGTAAGCACTCCCTATGGAAAAAAAAAGACAGTATAACCTGTATTAAAATATATATAGATACTGATCAAACGTTTCTATATCCTTGCTAGTTGCTCTATTGACTTTATGATGGCATCAGTCTGGTGTCTGTACCAGCGTAATATTTACCAGTACAGAGTCTCTTCAGATTTGTACAGGATGTTGTGTCACCAGCAATGAAATGCTTCGTAGTAAGCAAAATAATATTACAAATACCTGACAACTGTATAGATTCCCAACAATTTACAACTGCTAATTATTCCAAGTCTCATTCTTTCTTGTACTGACTCCATATCAGAAAGCATTTCTAAAAGGGACACTGCTATATCTACCAACATATGATGCCTTGCTGTTCTAGGTCACCATGTTAATAAGGCGTGCAATTTGTAATTGTCTGTGTAATCCTAAATGACATAACTGGAGCTAGCATGACCAAGATTTGCATTTTCACTTTAACTGGTACTTAAAGCTCAATAGAATGATTTTTTTACAAGCTTTGAGGAGCTATAGTGTTTCAGAAAGTTAATACTGCAATTCACTTTACTTATCATTACATCAGAGCACAAAATCACACATGCAGCCTTAAAGGCCAAGTCTATCGGTCTATACCCACAGGCTTTTCAGTGTATGTCGACTGTAGACATTTGACTAATGCAATTTCGTAAAAATCAAAGCACAGCAGCTATGATACAGAAACACTGTCGTGTTATACTAAACTTTATAAGGAAAGTACTATCCACAAGTAAATATTAACTGTGCGCTCCAGATAGAAAACGTTAAAAATAACTTCTGTAAAAATAGTTACAGAATTATAGTTGTAAAACAAATAACTCAGATTGCTCTTTAAATAAAATAACCACACTCCACTGTATGAAAAAGCATGCAATTTCCTGGAATTAAAGTTTTTTAATACAATTAAAAGACAAAACAGCAGCTTTCATTATTGTTACTTGCCATATTATAAGAAATGTGTGCATTTATTTATCTTCCATAAGTATAAGGTTAATGATTGAAAAACAATTGGAAGCAATAGATTTGCTCACAGACAGCTAGAAAAAAAAATGTACCAGAGCTGGCATGTTCCTCTCAGTATTTAACACCAGGAGTTCTGCCTAAATTCCGTCTCCTAAAGCAGCTGAGTGTTCTGCCACCCAAAGCAGTCTGACACCACCATCTTGAAAGTGATCAACACTTGCTTAATGCACATAAATCACATTCTGAAAATATACAAACTCTAACAACTTTGTAGAACAAATACTTTTGGCATTTATAAGCTACAACTTTTAAATTCACCAGTCACACATTGTTAGAACATCTGGCCCAGCATTATGAATATATTATTTTAGTAAATGTAATAAACAACTGCTAAACAAAAATATTTTGTTTATTTTAGACCCCCAACCAGGGATTTCAAATTCTGGCCCACAGTATAATTATATTTGGCCCGCAAGAAAATACACCCCCTACTCTGATGACCTCATGCTACCAGTCACATCAGCCCACCCCTCCCAAAAATGGGCAAACAAAAGATGGAAAACAGAGGCTTTCAAGAAAAGTGGGAATCAGAATATCTGTTCACAAATATAAAGGACTAATAAATAAAGGGAAATGGAATGTTATATACTGGCACACTTTTGAACACTATGGTACTGAAAGTATAATGTAAAATATAACTTTTATTGATAATTGTTAAAAACTCAGTTCTATACCAGTGAAAAAATTAAAATAGGTTACTAACACAAATACAAAGGATTACCAACCACCACTGCTAAGAATAAATAGCTAGTGCGGGATAACACTAAGTGAATCCTCCCAAAGTGAATATAGCCAACGTACGTTTCGCTCCTTCTGGGGAGATTTTTCAAGGTGAGTATAAATAGCTTTATTCAGAATAGTGTTGGTGCATGAATAGATAAAATAAAATATTCAACAGCAGACTGGATTAAATCTATATGGTTGTTGTAAGGTACAAATTTAGTTCTACTGAATTATTTCTTTAAATATAAAGGACTGACGTGTTTCATCATTATATCTGATGAGAAGGAAAATGTTCTCAATTCTAGATATTTTTTAAATATATATCAAGGTTCGCCCGCGACTTTGTCCAAGTTTTTAATTATGGACCAGTGTATTTTTGAGTTTGACACCTTTGATCTATACAAACCTGAGCTAAAGAATCACTTTATCAAAGTCAAAAAGGTTTTTTAAAGGCCCATTGCTGGAGGAACAGTCTTTATTTTATTATGTCGATATTGCCTATTTAAAAATACTCTTTTTGCCATGTAAGAAATAACTTTTTTATGCATTTTTTCTATATCAAAAAGTTATTTTCGATCTTTAAAGTGTAAGTAAAGTTATTGACCAAACTATACATATATATTATATTATATTTATAATGTAGAAACATAAACTTAAACATTGAAAAGTAAAAATGATTTTGTCTTTTTCAGTTCTCACCTCTTAATCTTTATAAATAGGGTTTACTTATACTTTAAAAATCAGAAAAATGCTTGATAAATAACCCCCCAAGTCTTAAAACACTGGACAAAAAACTGTTTTTCTTTGATTTTGCTGTTTTCGCCTATTTAAAAGCTGTTAAAAGCAAGTTTTATAGCCCAAAAGTGTTTGTCTGTCTCAAGCTGGTATAACTATCGGAGGATCAATATTGATATGTAATAGAAGGTGAACAAAGAAAAAATACACTGCAAAATGTGTCACTAAAATAGAACTTTTTTTTCAACGTTGAAAATGTTTTCCACCCCATTAGTAGAATCAATAAGTACAGCACAGAGGAAATATATGTCAAAACACAGCAAAGGAAATGAAAATGTTAAATTGGACTTTTCAATTCTTTATAAGTATTCCCTATTATATCTGCAAATTTGCTATTTGGTGCATTATTCAGTTCTTGAGAAGATGCAGTAGAGACACCAAACACTTAACTTACTTGGCTTTCAAGGTTTCTTCCTGGATGTTCCATGATGTATCTTCTACTAACTGTAATTCTCGTAAGACTCTTCCAGGTTTGTATGCAGCATTAATAATCATACTGAGGACCTGACAGAAAAAGAAGGAACATATAAAATGCTATTCTTAAAGTACAGTATAGGGTAAATACATTTAGTCCATTAAATAGTTTGTATCATCAAAGCAAACAAGACTAGTTTTCCTGGGTATCATCGTGGTAACCAGGGCTGGGCCAAGGTTTTTTTGCACCCTAGGCAGAGTAATGAAGTCCCCCCCCACACACACACACACACACACACACCTGCATAATCCCACTCTAAAGTAAAGTTTTTCCCTGACCCCTCCATATAGTCCCCATCCCTGCTACTTTCCTTCCCTTGCTGCCCCTCTCCCTGCTGTTTTCATTCCCTATTGCCCCTCCAAAGCTGCTTTCCTTCCCCTGCTTCCCTCCTCCATGCTGCTTTCTTTTCCCTGAGCTACCTTCCCCACAACACCATCATTCCCCATACTGTCCACACCCACAATCCCCCCTCACTCTGGGCTGCCTCCACGGCAACCTTCCCACGCTGTGCTTCCCCTACAATCCCCTTCCCACACTGCTGCCTTCTCCTTTCTACGCCCTACCCTCTGAAGGAGGGGGCTCTATCTTGGTGCTCATCCCCCTCCTCTTCACTGTTCCTACCTACCTCCTCCATGGTCCCACTCTGTCTGCTATAGAGCTGAGCGCTACAGCATTCCTCTCTCCAGCACTGCTTCAACTTCCTGACGATCACAGGAAGTTACATAATTGCTGGGAGGAGTAACGCTATACCTCTCAGCTCTACAGCAGACAGAGCCAGGCCATGGAGGAGGTAGGTATGGACAGAGAAAAGGAGGGGAGCAAGCACCAAGATAGTGCCCCCCCCCCATCCTGCAGCACCCTAGGCAGCTGCCTACCCTTTGGCCTGGCCCTGTTGGCAACAATGTGTTTTCTAAGACCGACTTAAAGGGATGTTTAGACTTGACAAAAAAGCAACTAAAAATAAAAGTCTATCCACAAACTTTTTATAAATTAATATAATAAAAAATACTGTACTGTTTATCTATGCTCTTTCAGATTTGGTTATTGTTAACCCATGGAGCCACTGGTAGTTAGAAGCCATTAGCCATCGAAACATTAGGAAGCT
>WMED01018831.1:0-12594 GCA_019650415.1 Pipa parva | reverse complement strand
GACAGCATATATAATTCATTAATGACTATAAAGGTTCTGATAATAAGTTCCTAGGATTGGCATTATGTAATAAAAAATTCCTGGTTCAGTTACCAATACTAAACAGAAAATAAATGCATATATACAGTATGAGTGCAGGTTACTGACCTTAAAATTTGTCAAATAAAGAGGCTTGTGCCTATAGGCTGCTCAGTCAGAATGGTGTCCTAGTCAGGCACATAGGAAGGAGGAATCAAGGGAATAAATTATAGTTGAGAAGTATTATTAAGATTTAAATGTAGACTCTGACATTTGTTATTTCACTCTGCATGAAATTATGAATAACAAAGCAGTTCAGTTCACTGCATAAATTAGTCTGTGTTTCTAGTTTATAAAGGGGTGTGGTCAGTTAAAGGGTGTGGCTTAAGGCAACAAACATTCTGTTGGTTATTCACTAAGGTACGAATTTGACTGTCGAATTCGCAAATAGTGGATTCCCATAGTAAATCCGCTACAATTTCCCCATTGTAAAGTCGTGACAATTTTTTAAAGTTAAGATTGCGACAATTTTCCCATAATAAAGTCACGACTGCCACAATATTCTCATTACAAAGACGTGACTGCGACAGTAGCTGCCTATTGCGACTGTCTTTATCTGGTGAATTCGCACCTATACGCAACAATTCGGACTTTAGTGAATAACCCCCTCTGTGTCTATACTCTACTGAGATGTTAATCTGACACTGAACAACATGCTCTAAATTGCATAGCAAACACAAGTAATAACTAAGTAATTTATGCTATGAAATTGAAAAGGCATTTTCACTTTTTAAATGTGCTTTCATGAGTTTTTCAATTCCGATTGAAAGATTACAAGCATTCTGGATCCATCTCTCTTTAGGTTGCATTGTTCCTACTTAAGATAAAAGGAAATAGCACAAACTAAATCACAAAGTCATTTTTGTAGAGAAGACATATAAAAGCTTACATAGTGTAAAAGGTGCCATTTATAAATCTTTCATAAAAAGAACACTTTTCTTTCTCTCCAAATTATCATTATAGTTCTGCTTATCCATTATCTTTTGGTCATATTTTGCAATATTTTTTTTAATCTGATAAAAAGAATTTGAAAAAGGAACATAAAGAGGTGTTGAAATAATAATCAGCCAAATTAAAGTATTTGTAAACTGATTTCATTTGTAAATTGCAGATAAAGCATTTTTTGTTTCTGCATTGTAAACTTAGTGAAATGCCTTGTGGGTAACAGCCTGGATTCTTCAATTCCTTTCTATTTAGAGCATTGCAATAATCATAACATCATGTCAAAGGAAGCTACATTGTTTGCAAATGATGTAACAGTCTCAAAATCCTTTAACATGTACTTTCAGTAATTCAGACATTCTGGATTGTCTTTCAGTGCTAGAAGTCATTGTACTGTAAGAAAAGCAAATGGTAGGATTCCATTTCCTTATAATGTTTATATTAAAAAAGTACTTTAGCAATGTGTATATCAGGGGCAGGCAATTATTTTTACCATCGGGCCACATGAATGAAGGGCCAGGGGAGAAGTGTCTAATGTGCTGTAGCCTATGGTGGTTGGCCATGCCCCTGTTCTTACATCTTGCTGCGGGCTGCTCTAAGCAGTCTGGAGGGCCAGATGCAGCCCCCAGACTGTAGTTTGCCCAGGTTTGGTGTACATGCTAAAGATATGTTATGTTAAGAATGTGTTAACAGCTCCATCTAGTGGTTTTAATAACTAAAAGAATGTAATGCATATTTATATGGCTGGGAGGAGTGTTTCCCCAAGAGTGATATAAGCTACTGTCCAAGAAGTGAGAAGGTCTGTGTGATCCAAGGGCCTTCACCGGGGCAGTTGAAAGGTGCCTGCAAGCAGCTGAAGGTAGCTGAGTTTCTATGTTAGATCAGTCTATGGAGGGATAGTTATTTGTAAGCTACGGAAGGGTGGCCGTCCCCAACAGTATTACAGAAAAGCAGAGTCTCAATTGAAAGGGCCTTAAGATGATAGTCCATTGCTTTAGAGGTACCAGTACGTTCTGGGGTGAAAAAGACTCAGGCTTTATCAGATCTCAGAGTCTCCTATGATAAGTCCAGAGATTGGAATGCCTACACTGTACTAAGAACAGTGAGAGCTGCTTCTGAATCCATGTTGTGCTAAAGGGAGGGTAACTATGCATTGAATCTATTGAATGTACTAAACAAGCGTGTTAATCCAAGTTAAGTATGTAAAGATACTATTCTGTGTGCTGTGTAAATAAACTGTTTCTGTTTAAAAGAACTGCTGAAACCCTTTATTTGAAGTATTAAAGGTACAGGCACTACTCCTAATGTAACCAGGGCCTATGATCCTGAAAGTCGAGTGAGCTGTGGGTAAATCCAGACAAGTGAATGCATGTAAATGCTGGCTGAGTTCAAAATAGCATTACAGTAGATTTCTAGTTTCAGATATATTTAATACCAAAATGTTTGTTAAAACCCATCTACTTTATATACAGTATATACAGTATATATCTTGTTTTAACATTTAGTGGCTTATTAATGAATGTCCAAACAGTTGCATAAATCTTCAAATTCACATTTATTCACCACTGTTATTCACATATTCAGAAAACTCTGCAATGTGGCAAATTCATGAATAATTCAAGAGCTTAAGTCAGTGTGCATGCACAAATAATTAGGTTATTCATCAAGCATCTGGTAAAGTAGCGAATTCGGTAAGGCGCACTGTGTCACATTTACCAGTTTTACTTTGCCAGATCTAAATGGGGAATTAGGGGGCTGGTGGCAGGGCTACTGTGCAAGTGACTATGCCACACTACTCAAGAGATGGAGTTTCACATTACTCACTTATTTGCTATGGGAATCCTCTGTTTAGTGAATATCGAGTAGAGATTTCAGAACTATGCGTAGCATCCGAAAGTGATGAGAATTCACTTTAACATTTGAATTCTCACTTTGATGAATAAGCCCCTAATTAGATTTTCCATCAAATGATAACTGTATATTCTGACTGTGGGATTGCTTTGTAGACTAACATTTTAGTAAAAACTATTAATAAGGATTGGCATGAAAATTGTATGGTCATCATATCTGAAAAAGAGCGAATATAGATTTTTTTCATATTAAAAGCTTTTCATGATATTTGTTGATTTATTTGCCTTTTTTTTTATTAATATATTGTTGCTTGTTTGCCTTAACATGCCACAGGAGTACAAAACTACAGAAACCATTAAGAGGGTTATTCACTAAGGTGAGAATTAGACTGTCGAATTCTCAAACAGCGGATTCCCATAGCAAATCCGCAACAATTTCCCCATTGTAAAGTTGTGAAAATTTTTAAAAGTTAAGATTGCAACAAATTTCCCATAATAAAAGTTGTGACTGCGACAATATTCTCATTATAAAGATGCGACTGTCTTTATCTGGCGAATTCGTACCTATACGCAACAATTCGGACTTTAGTGAATAACCTGAATGTTTGACTTCAGACAGTTTACAATGATCTGGAAAAAGAATTCCTGCTTGGCTTTGGTGAAATAGCTTTCTATTACATGGATTTGACCACAGCGTGTTACTGTTGGTTTTGTTCAATAAAACTGAAACACCCGACCTTGCTCAAAACCTGAGCTACACCAATAACCAATTTAGAATTAACTACAAAGTGGTAAAAAAAAAGGAGCAGGGATTATTTTGTGGGAGTAAGTGTGGCAAAATGACGGGATTAGTAGGAAAGAAAGGATTTAAATGAAGCTCATGGATTGATTTAAATGGACTCAGTTCATTAAAATGACTAAAGAGTGAAAGGTGTAATTTGACATGATTAAATAGGCATGTGTAATCTACATTTGCAGAGGAATTAAATATTTGCTGCTTTTCAGCCTTCTATCAGTACATGTTGTATAACTTGATAAAACAGCTATAGATGGCATGAAATCATTGTTCACAAGTCAACACGAGAGAATATAATTGCTAAGTGCATTGTCAAGTGTTAGTTTGTTCAGCTGATGCATAGGTGCTAACTGAAGATACTTTATCAAGGGAAAGACTAAAGTAAAAGCAAAGCTTACAAGCCTGATTCAATTGACTGACATATGGGTGATATGGTACTCCAAAGGCTAACAACTCAAATTATAGTCTGGCAAACATTACTTTATGTTAGCTATTTTGTACTGCATCCATTTGAAAAAACAGCATTTTTTTTCCCCCTATTGGCATTAAAAGATTGTGGCGCTCGCACAACATTTTTTTTACTGGAAATAGCTGAATGTTTTGCAGAGCTTCTGTTTCAGTTATAGAGCGAACTGCAATGCATTATTCTATGGGGTACATTTATCAAATTAAGGTGCAACCTGAGCATACTTAGACAGAAATGTCATTTTGCCTGCATAATCTCATTATGAGAGCGTTATTATGAATCTGCTGGGGAATTTTCTAACACAGGTACAAAAGGGCACTGCTGGCATAAAAATCCCAAGCAATGAAATGAAATGAAATGAACTGTTGGTTGCAGAGGATACATTACCTGTGAACTCCAACAATTTTATTTAAATTGATGGTATATTATGTATATCCTGAATGCCAGTACACTAGCAAATAGACTTATCATTGGCTGTGTAGATCCACAGATTTTCATAGACTTATCAGTGTACACTGGTGGTGATGTCACATGGTAAAAATTGTGTCAACTTATTTCTGTTACACTTGAAAAAGACCTCTTGAACTGGGTTTGCTTCACTTTCTGTCACTACACTCCAACAAACACAAATTTGCTCACTAAGAGGTGGATTTCCATGCCAAAGACGCAAACTGTGTTGATTGCTATTTAACGTGTAGTCAGGCATAGTCAGTCAAACAGTGGATACATAGTCATGTAAGTGAAGTAAAGGCATCTTTATAATGTCACTTTAATTGTATCAAGTCAATATTATATCCTTTTCTATGCAACAGTATTGATCGCTATTGTTTCTTTGTTTGTTGAGTGTGCTTTCGCCTTATGCCAAACTGGAGCCCTGCCATCAGCCCCCTACTTTGATCTGGCAGAGTCAAAACACAGAATATGGAGGAGTATGCTTTGCCAAATTCACCACTTTGACTTACCATAACGCTTGGTAACTAGATGAAAGTCACATGCATGTGCACACAAAGTCATGTGATTATCCTGTAAGTCTGTGATTGTTGTAAACCTCTGAATTCACAAAATTACAGAATTTGACAAATAAGCAGCTTCTAGTTGAAGACCACTTGGGGGATATTTATAAAGTCCATTTACGCATTTTCATTTCATCTTGCCACATTTCACCATTCATTTCCAATTCACTGTAAATTTCTATTCCACTGATTTATGTAGGGTTGATAAAAAATTAAAAAGAATCAGTCCGAAGCTGAACATTTATCAGTATTTTCCAGTTATGTTCGTCTTCTGATAGCAATACACTTTTCTATGGGTAATCTTTTCCAACTGTGGCTAAGTAACTGGACCAATTCCATAGGAAATAAAGGTGTATACCAACCTGAGACAGACAAACACTTTTGGGCAGTAAAATTATCTTTGCCCATCTTCATAAATAGGCAAAAAGGGCAATATACAGTGAGGATCTCTGAATGATCCAATGTTGTCCTAAATGACTGATGATGATAAATATAATCCACCTGTGTGTAATCAAGTCTCTGTATAAATGCACCTGCTCTGTGATAGTCTCAGGGTTCTGTTTAAAGAGCAGAGAGCATCATGAAGACCAAGGAACCCACCAGGCAGGTCCGTGATACTGTTGTGGAGAAGTTTAAAGCTGGATTTGGTTACAAAAAGATTTCTCAAACTTTAAACTTTGTGCAGCCCTAACGCACCTGCTCAACTCTTCTCTGTCCTCTGAAACTTTTCCTTCTTCATTTAAACAGGCCTGTATTAAACCCATCCTTAAAAACTTTACATTTTTTTATTTTTTTTAACATCTTTTATATCTTTCATGGTAATGACTTCTCTTCTCCTGTCCTGCTTAAGGTGAGGTTGCCCCAAGGCTCAGTCCTTGGCCCCCTCCTGTTCTCCCTGTACACTCTTTCCTTGGGTTTTATCATCATTTAATTTGGTCTTCAGTATCACTTGTATGCAGATAATACCCAAATTTACATATCTGCTAACACCTGAAACACAGACTCAAATTTCTAGCTGTCTTCTGGCAATCTCCTCATGGATGGCCAAGAGCCAGCTCAAATTAAATCTCGCTAAAACAGAATTGATTATCTTTCCACCCAAACCTGGTCCCTCTCCTACCTTTACCATTCTAGTGGATGGTGCCATCATCAACCCTTTAACCTTTGTATATTGTCTTGGGGTGACTTTTGACTCTGCTCTTTCCTTCTCTAAACACATCTCTTCCACTGCCAAAACCTTTCAATTTTTCCTTTGCAACATTGCCAAGATCACCCCATTTCTCTCTTGCTCCACTGCTAACACTCTCATGCATTCTCCCATCCTATCCCGTATGTGTGGCCTATCCCAGGAATGGCCACAATATACAGTATATCTCAATCATTTTTCTCCATGTAAAACAAGGCCAATTGTGAATGTGTGCCCATGTCCCAAAGCATATATAGACTAGACAAAAATAGATAATAGAACAAGCATGACTCAAAAAACACACAACTTATTGTTTAATGATGGAGGTACAAGAAACCCAAGAGGGGGAAGAAACTAATACAATGGTATCAGGTGAATGCAGACCCTGTCTCTCATGGGATTTATTGATGCATGTTACATGTAAAATGTTACTACAAACAATTACATCTTGCTTGTTCACATATTTTAGAATGCCTGCACTTTCTCTTATACTTCTCCCAGTAGGATATTAAGAAAAATGGCTGCTGTATCATGTAGTGATCAATTCTGTGTTTGAACTCACAATGTACGTACTCGTTTTTACTTGCATTTACTTGTGGTGGATTCCTTCAGAATTTAAACATTTATAAATACAATCCAAAAAGTCAGCAGTGTCCATACCAGAGTCTTCCTGTAATACCCCTGATAACTTAGGCAGTAGAGTTATGCACCGTGTTAGCCAAGATTTAGGCCTGATGAAGAGGCCTGATGAAGAGGCATTAGGAGCCTCAAAAGCTTGTATTTACCATCTATTTTGTTAGCCAATAAAAGGTATCACCTATACTCTCTTGTCTTTACCCCTGATAACTTGCATCACTGGTCTGTTCGCCCAGTGGACCTTACAGAATACATTATTCAGAATGTCCTACGTAGAGATTGCTAAATGATAATGATAATTTGCCTTAACTGAGAAACAAAGTAGGCTTGGTGCCAGACTTGGACCCTACATACAAAAATGATCCTGGATAATAAAGATATTAGAGTATATCTAGTGTAAACATTTTTCAGTCAAGACAAGAAGTATTATTGATGACAAAGTTTTCAAAATAACACAAACTTTTTTCTATCCACAATTTAATGCAAGATAACGGTCCTGTATAACACGTTAGGCTCTCCACATGTCTAGTCCAATTCTGGAAACAATATGGGGTCACAGACAAATGAAATCTCCAGGTTTGTATAATTAAATTGTGGGTTCTACCAAAGAACTGGTGTACAGAATAAGCAAGGTCTCCAGCAAAACATGTGTGCGCACTCCTTCCTGGATTCTAAAATATTAGTTTTGCCCAAGGCAACCACATCATTCGGTTGTAGAAACTGCTAGCCTTACTACAGGGGGTCTTCCTGTGGCAGCTTAGGAAAAGATATAGCCTGAAGTAAAAGATGCAACAATGGAAAAACAAAGAACAAATATATGCGCGATGCCAGTCCCTTGCTAGATACTATTTATACAGAGATCACATGCCATTTCCATCATACCCTTGTTGTGTTTCTACTCTTTAACCCAGAAATAAAGTTGTGTTCAGTCAGGTCTACAGAGATGCAATTTGTTTCAACTTCTGATATATCCATAAAGATAATCATTGTAATACTGTAGAAAATTTGGCCCTTTTATGTGACAGAATAAACAGTCTATTGTGTCCCAAAGGCTTGCAACAATTATCTATTTTCAGCATCATATCATGTGCTTTACCCTTCTATTTATGATAGTCACTACTTTTTTTTTGCACATACTTGATGCAGCTGTTAGCAAACATCTGTGAGGCAATAATTGTTATTGTTGGTTAACAGTTATTTACCACTAGTGTCATAGATCACTTGATAAAAGCAGTGTCACACACCGTGCATCTATTATTATTTACTGAGATCAACAACCAAGAAAATCTATTATTTATGTGAGCAAACAAAAAGAAAATAAGTTGCATACTGTTATTAGATGTAGATACTTACATTGTATTGTCATGAATGAAACTAGAGAAACACTGGAGTTTTAATATAACTACTTGCTGACCTGAATCATTCTGGAAGTTAAATACTGTTAAACAACTGTGTCCTTACCACAGGCACATTTTTATACAAAATGCCTCCAGCCTTCTAAAGCTTAAAAATACTTCTAACTCAGTTATCCATTGAAGCTATCTTGTTAATGTCCGTATTTCTGTTTCATTTTGTTAATGCAAAAACTAATATGCAATGTAGAAGAGACACAATTTCAAATGGAGATGGTAACCCTGGTGTCATCTGACATCATTTTGAAGCTCTTTTATGTTGATTAAACTTTTGTATTCTTCTTTTAATAATGTAATGCACTCTACACATTTGCCAAAATTGCCTTTAGAAAAGGGAAATTTCTGTATAATGTAGGCCTGATAGATTTTATTATCATCTTGTACACTTTGGGCAAAATTTTTTATAGTCAGAAAGACCGCACTTGGTATTTCCGAGTTTATCGCATGAGATCTTGCCTTGTTCCCGCGACATTACCGCGCGAGTATTTCAAATTTTAGATCTCGAGTTTTTCAATCTTGATTTTTTTTTAATTTTTCAATGGAAAGGTAGCCTTTACATGTGCTTTACGTCAGTAGTATGTCTGCCTTTTTTTATCGAAAAATCAAGATTGAAAAAACTCCTCAGAAAAACTCATACGGTAATCTCGTGGGAACACTGCAAGATCTTGCGTGATAAACTTGGAAAGACTGAGGGCGATCTTTCCGACTTTAATATATTTTGCCCTTTATAGGGTAATGTTGGTATGTACATGTATTCAAATATAGCAGATCTTAATTACATGTTATCTATGTGCAGTGCTTTTTTTGTAAAATAAATATTTTCCGGTACACATTAATTAATTTCTCATTATTCCTAATGCATTTCTTTGTAACCCCAACATTAATTAATTAAAGACTGTCAGAGATTTTCCGGTACGCCGTACCGGCGCGTACCATCACAAAAAAAGCCCTGTCTATGTGTTATGAAAATCGTAGCATGACAGCTATGGTATATAGCTATGTAGCCAGTTTGGTTAAAGCAGGCACAGATCCATCAATTTCTCTGAAACCCCTACTTTACCCTAGTCCTTTCATAGGAAAGTGAAAAATCCATGTAAAGTATGTTCAAATGATTTTAACAAAATTAGTGCTGGACCCTTGTTTTCAAACAGACTAATTAGGGCAAAATTTAATAAAAACAAAAATATCAAAATCGTGGTATCGAACAATTTTTTACTGATATTGCGATATCAAAATTGGTGATATCTAACTATTTTTACTGATATCATGATATTGAAATTCAATTGAAATTTTTAATCTGTTTATTTCTGTGGAAAATCCATAATATCACTGTAAAATCCAATACTGTGATATCGGTAAAAATCGTTTGATATTGCGATATCGATATTTTCAGTTTTATTAAATTTCGCCCTTTAAATATTCTATTTTTTTATGATTAAAGTAACTCATTATATTTGGTTCTTTTCTACCCTCTTATTTTAAGAACCCCATTTTGCATTCTTGATAGTGAGGGGCAAATTTGCATATTTAACAAATATTTATTTTGCATGCAATGTGGCTAGTTATTGCACAGGTTGTGACCTCACACAACATTTTGCATCTATTTGTTGTGAATTCATAGAAAGTTATAGTATTTATCATGTGTTAAAGTGACAATTCGCGTAGAGCCTCTGTAATTACTAGAATTTCAGTTCAACAATGGTGGAAAATTTGTGGGGCTTAAAGTGTAAGTAAAGTTATTGACCAAACTATACATATACATTATATTTATAATAATATAATGTATAAAGATAAACTGAAAAATTTAAAAGTAAAAACGATTTTGTGTTTTTCAGTTCTCACCACTTAATCTTGTAGCCTGTCTTCCCTGCATTTCTGTGTGTACTTGCTTCCTGTAGTAGTGCTGAGAAGCCCCACCCCCTAATGAAGTCACACAATGACTCATTCTGCTAGTGCATGCTTAGTAATCTGATACTTTCCTCTCACTGCTAAGCCCCTGCTAAGCCCTTAGGCACTTAATTCCAATGGGGCAAAATTTATTAAAGGCAAAAACGCCGATGCAATCGATCGAAATTAAGTTCTGTCGATCTAATGCAAATTCTAATCAATCCATCGATCAAAATTCCGATCGATCAAAGCAAATTCCGATCAATAAAATGCAAATTTTGATCGATCGGTAAAATTTTTTGATCGATGCATCGAAATCGTCGATTTTGCCTTTAATAAATTTCGCCCTCAACACTCTGTGTGTCGGTTTTGAAGATCAGAGAATGTGAGGGTTGGGGGCGTGGTCTTCTCCACCACAGGAAGGAGGAATATTTTACAGAGGGATTACAAGTGCTGCACAGTGAAGAGGTGAGAGAGGATTTTACTAATCGTTTTTACACTTTACAATACTTTAATGGGGCAAACTTTATAAATAGGGTTTACTTACACTTTAAGGCGGAGTTCCTGTTTTTAGTTTGGCATTTTATTCAAAAACCTTAAAAAATGAATATGCCAAGGAGCTATTTACTAAGAATGATTTATAAAGGATCGCTTCGAATGTTTCCCCATCAAAATAAATCATTATTAGTGGATAACGATCAGTTGATGGGCACACTTTGCAATGCTTTGCTATGAAGGTCCTTTCTAGATAAATTAAACAATTCCTTTATAGTCTAAATAAAAATAAAGAAATTCTTAGTTAACTACAAAAAACAAGTTCTATTCACCATTTTCTATTGCCTCAGCACAGCTGAGGGAATTTACAGAAACTGTTTACTATCCGCTTTATGAAATGCACCATGTGATTCAAAGTCTTCCCAGTTTATAACTCCCAAGGTGACATTTATGTTTATATAAATGAAAATCAAAAGCAAAATATCTCCATCGACTCCTTCGATCTTTATATAAGCATGCATAAGAGCCTGCACTTGCTTGACATTTGTAAATAGGATACTTTTTTCTTGCATGAACATTTTAAACTATTGGAAAGACTCTAATAGCCAGGATGGCTATTTTCATTTTATATGGTTTGTACTTGTGGGGTTTTTTCAGCCTTAATAACTATGTAACATTAAAAGTAGTAAACTCTAAATTGTAACTTTAAATCATTATTTTTTATCCCAAGGGAAATTTAGAGTAAATATAGTAACTGAAGATCTTGTTTTGCACATAATTTCTGGAATATATTACTGCAAAATGCAAAAGAATACACTCATCTTACATGTTGCTTCATCTGTTTAAATGATAAATATTACATGCTGTTATTATATGTTAAGAATTTATGTGCAGAGGCATTCCTTGTTTTAATTTAATGAACAAATGAAATACATCTATGAAGAAAGTCTGGGTAGTTTACAAATAAAAATAATGTTTTTGTTTTTTACCTGCCTAATATAATGTATTATAGAAATTCTCAGTTGGCTTATTGTCTAACTGAATGTCATAGTAAATAATAAAACACAGTTTTTTTTTCTGCTGTCATTTTTACTATAAGTCTCTGTTTCTTTAAAAAGCAGTTACAAAAAGGAACATTGATGTCTTTAGCAGATTAGGCATGATACCCTGCCAAATGCAAGGTTTCATATTTTCATTTATAGGGATGTTCTTTAGTGGAACTGACAGAGCATGTCATTATTAGTGCTGGACCGACTAATCTGGGAAAAAGAAGTACAGCTTTCTCTTCCTAAAGTGTTACAGGAAGATTAGCAAATCAGCACTTCAGAACATGCACACACTAATGCCACTTTACTGCAAAGGGAATGTGTCCAATAATGGAAGTTTAAGGTAGAGAAATCTCCACTATTTTATCTGATTTGCTAAATCTGAAAGCTGATTTGGAAAGCAGACATTTATGCCATAAACACTGAAATACAAATTCAGCAAGCTTTGCATGAATAAAGAGCTAGGAACGCCAAAAAAATATATCTAAAAAATATTAATTTTGAAGTCAAAGATCTTTTTCCTGATTTCTCCTCATCTTTCAAAACAGCAAAGAACTTCTATTAAGATGACTAGAACCCAAAACACTTAGTAAACTGGTTCATGAAGCTAACCACACTGTCTCATCTCTATATAATAGGAAGGTTGCTATGATATTAGGATGGAACAGGCTAGGTACAGTGCTTACTGAATGTAAAATGTTAGTTTTCTGTTGTACATAACTGGCATTCGGCTGCGGGAATTGGAAAGTTCATGTTTTAACCCTTTTTTGATTTTTTTTTTTTAAGA
>WMED01018830.1:0-12594 GCA_019650415.1 Pipa parva | reverse complement strand
CATGCTTATGCCCTGTACGCGGACATCAACATGCACATTAAAGGGATTCCCGTCTCGGCGAGAGCATAGGAGTTGCCTCGCCGAGACAGGAATCCCTTTAATGCGCATGCTGATGTCCACGTACAGGACATCAGCATGTGCATCTCAGTCATTCCGAAGTGAGGCGAAGACTACGCACCTCACTTTGGAGGATAGTGAATTCCCCCCTTACTGTTTAAAACGTAAATATTTCCATAAAATGTATTTTTTTTTTTTCTCATGGTTTCAGTTTTTGGAGTTGTAATAAAAGCAAGACCTATACTATTTCTCTGATGGCATTGAACATACATGTTACCTTGTTGTAGAAACTCATTTCTACTTGGGTTTGTTCATAAGTTGTAAAGCTTATGGGCATAAAACACGTCAACGTTATTCTCTGCTCTCTGTTATATGTGAAGTTGACTGGAAATATAATATAATACATTTCACAGACAGGGTCTGTTGTATGGGGACTAGATAGTTCAGCAGCCCAAAGGAAGGCCAGCCAGTCACCTGATAATTCTTAATTTTAAAGCACCAAGTTCTCTGGCATGCTAGTTATCCCCACTGGCGGGCACAGATATTTCTATAGAGGGCTCAAGGATTAGGTTTATAAAGCAATATTAACCTGAGCTGCTAGGTTTATACTGTACATAGCAGTATCTTCATTAAACAGAAGTCACCAGAGCCTTTGATTTATGTAAAGTGTTCTAAGTAGCAAGGCTTATTCTGCCATAAGATAAAATTATACCAGTGACTTTCATGCATAAGGGTATTCTCCAGTTGACTCTGTCCTCAGACTAATGGGGATATTGACTAAAGTGAGAATTCGACTGTCAGATTCTCAAACAACAGATTCCCATAGCAAATCCGTGCCTGCGAAAATTTTCTCATTGTAAAGTTCTGACCGCAACAATTTTAAAAGCTGCAACTAGGACAATATTTCCATAGTAAAGTTGTGACTGCAACAATATTCCCATAATAACGTTGGCGACTGCGACAGTAGCAGTCTATTGCGACTGTCTATAGCTAGTAAATTCACACCTTTATGCAACAGTTCAGACTTTAGCCAATAACTCCCTCGATATTGAGACTGAGTAGTCTACTTGTATTCCTTTGATTGCCAGTTCTTCTAAACCAGTGGTCGGCAAAGTGCTGCTCGCGAGCCACTTGCGGCTCTTTAGCTGCCTTTTTGTTGCTCTGAGCGCGCTGCCGAAGCCACACCCAAGCCACGCCCACAACCACTGACGGCTCTTCTGATTGGCCGTCGGTGGTCATGTGGTTGGGAGAGGTTATATTGTAGAAGTTCTCCTCCACTCTTCCACCTGGCATTATAATGGATAGAATGGCATTACTCCCTAGGGACTTTTGCACCAGGACTGAATAAGGCTTTCGCCGAGACTTTAGAGCTATCAGAATTGAATGGACGGAATTCAGTTTTATATCCAGAAAGATTTATTTGTGTCTTTGTTTAGCAAACATGATTTTACTTGTTAGGCTTACAGGCATTTTAAATGCTGTCAATGCTATACCATGAACATTACTACCTATGTATGCATTAGCTTTTCATTGCAGATGTATTTTTCTTTATGCCTGTGGCCATTCCCACAGTGCTCCAGCAGAACCCTAGATAAGTTATAATTGTAGATTGCCTACAGCATTATTAGGGTGAAAATATTTCAGAACAAATGTCTTCTTTGATGTCACAGCTGAAAGAAACAAGATATTCTTTACTCAGCAAGAGCAATAGCAATACTATCATCCTTATGTGCAAAACTTCCCCACAGCTTTCCCACTCACTGGCGCATTCTTCCAATTTAGCCTCATTTTAAAAACTTTTTGATGATTTATTCATTGAAATGAAGTGGGAAACCTCTTAAGCAATGTATTAATTTATACATTTAATACTGAGTAGTGGCTTACAGTAAATTGGTTGTGGTCAGGGTCGGAACTACATTACAGAGGGCCCTGGTGCCGGCCCCCTCCCCTTGCAGCACCACACCTTCTGCACCCCCGGACTAAATAACAGGTTAACTTGTTGAAATCCAGGGGTGTGCAGGGAGCATGCTACTTCAGCAAACGGGATGTGACAGTCACAAATGGGCCCCTTCACAACCCTCACTGTTACACTGGTTCCAATTATTACAATCAATGGCTTACACCACACAGAGACTAATCCAGGAAGAAGCCAACCAAACAAATGAGCTATTAACCCCATAGAGTTAATGAAAGTAAGATGTTTATTCCAAATGTTTTTGACTGTTGTAATACTCAGGGACTCCCACACCCCCTCTAAGCAATGCTCTTTAAAAATTGTTAAATGTCCAAGTAAATCCAGACAAACTACAGAACTGTGCAGTGAGGGAGAGCTGATGCAGCAAATTCTATCAGTGGGAAAATCCACAGGACAAAATAGAAACTAATCTTAGCCTGCTCCAAGCAGCCGTGCAGTTTTCATTACAATCAAAAATTTACTTGTGCACATTCTACTCCAAGGAAATTCACAGTACCCATCATAATAACAATCAGATCAGTGGTCAATGAACATTATGCTTATAACTAAATACAATGCAGAACATACCATATCATTGCCCAATGGCAAATCCTGGGAGAAGGGGGGCATTTCCCAGTGGCAAATCCTGGGAGAAGGGGGGCATTTCCCAGTGGCAAATTCCAAGGGCAAAACAAATATCCAAAGCAATATCAGTGCATCTTTCTACTTCAACTCCAATTTGCAGCAGTAGAGAGGAGTCTCTAAACCAGTGGTTCTCAACTTTTTTATTGCCGCGACCCTTTATCCGTGACTGCAACAATTTTAAAGTCACGACCGCTACAATAATGCCATAGGAAAGTCGCAGCTGTGACAACATTCCCCTTTCCTGGGTCAGGTTGGGTGGAGCTAAATGATGATTGAAAGTAAGGTCAATAAACTAAAATGAAAATAGCCTATAATAGTAATGTGTGCACATGACGGGGGTCCCAATTTAATTTTAATCGTAAGCATTTAAAAACCAACAGACATTTCTACTATTGCAGGCTAGTGAATAATTCCATATGTGTGAGCTAAAGAATATCACTAAATAAAGAAATAGTGTGAATTAAAAAGATACGGATAATTGGGAGCATTAGTTCAGCTATAGAATATTAGATTGAGTTTAATGTAACGTGGACATGTTTGGGGTATACAGCTTGCTTCCTGTAGGGATATAAACTCGGCTCTTTCCACAGATGAAGAACACTAACATGTATCATGAAGAGGAATGGGAGTAATATACTTTGATATGACCCATATTTAAACCAGAGTTCATCATGAGAGTGCAAGAGTTTCAGCTGTAGTCAGAATGGACTGACAGAGCATAATTCTCTTTCATTACCAATGTATTCGACATAGCAGGCAATAGCCTTTGACAGGAAGAGTTTCCCTTACGTCATGCTTTTTAAGTTTAAAAACACTATGTTCCCACGTATATCTCCAAGAACTGTCCCAGGCCTGACAGCTGCTGATAATCTGGAGTTAATGGGAATGGTTCCTGCACATACTTTATACCAGAAAGGAAATGGCCAAATTAGGATATGACTTCGTAGACAGGCTTTAGTTCCCTTTGGCTGCCAGTCATCGAATGATCTAGAGTCATGCACATTCCATGAACTCTTACTAATGTGATCTGTGCATTCATATTTACATCACAGAGATCAGCATCAGTCTCAGGGGGTTATTCACTAAGGTGCGAATTCGACTGTCAAATTCGCAAACAGCGGATTCCCATAGCAAAACCGCTACAATTTCCCCATTGTAAAGTCATGACAATTTTTTAATGTTAAGATTTCGACAATTTTCCCATAATAAAGTCGTGACTGCGACAATATTCTCATTATAAAGACGCGACTGCGACAGTAGCAGCCCATTGCGACTGTCTTTATCTGGCGAGTTCGCACCTATACGCAACAATTTGGACTTTAGTGAATAATCCCCATATATGTCATACTGTAAACAGACTGTGACTCAGCAGCCTCAGTTTAGCTTTAATGTTAACTACAGTTCAGCCCTGTTTGTAGGGGTGGGAGCCTGAGAAGCCAGAACTCAGGCAGCTACCAACACCCTGTATACCAAATGCCTGCCAATTTCTTAACCACTTATGATTACCTGCTCAGTTATGATGCACATCTATGTATAATTCCCATCCACTGAGCAGAAGATCCTATGCAGAAAACGTCGGGGGAGGTTGAGCAAGCGGTTTGGTGAGGAGGGGGTTATCCATCAAGCTGTCACCTTGGGGGATAATTGGACTTCAAATGCCCCTAGTGTGGCAAACAATGCTTACTGGGTGCTTCACAAGATAATCAAGTCCACGTTTCTTAAAACTACATAGGAAGAAGTATTGCTTTGACTAAATTCATTTTCTACCCTGCTGTACTAAGTGAGTGGCCATTCTTGTTTTTCCCAGAGCAATAAAATAGATTATTGTATATTACATTCTACCAATTCTATATAAATGAATAAATACATATATACTATTCCTTTAAGCAAATTAAAATGAAATATTCTATGTGCACTGTTAAGAACAATGTTACAGCCTGTTCCCAAATTGCTGGTCAGTGTCAGACTGGCAATCTTCCGATTTGTTGTTTCATGCTGTGTACCTAAAAGTAAAGGTAAATCACATACAGTATTACGTCTTTCCCTCTTTTGTTATTTTCCCCCCAAAATCTTCTAAAATTAAATTGTTAGTTAGAATTCATCCATGCAAACATTTTCTTTATATAGGAATACTTATGAACTGTGCATGAAACTAGGCTGCATAAGTACAACATGTCATCTCCTTCTCTCTAAGGGGGGTAATTCAGCAATGTTCGAAGTGAGCTCCGGATCCTTCGCCTCACTTCGCACAGACTGTTATGCGCTCGCTGATGTCCTGCACGCGGACATCAGTGAATGTTTTAAAGGGATTCCAGTCTCTGTGAGGCGACTCGAGTGGTCTCGCCGAGACTGGAATCCCTTTAAAGTGTTCGCTGATGTCTGCGTGCAGGACATCAGCGAGCGCATAACGGTCTGTGCAAAGTGAGGTGAAGGATCCGGAGCTCACTTCGAACATTGCTGAATTCCCTCCTCAATGTGAATTATACCATTGTATGTTATAATTACCTGCTTTGTCCTATTTCAAACCATGAAATGTTCTTGGATGGGCTGTTGTCCGCAAAGCCATTGATCTTAAGCTTATACAAAGTTGATTTTTTTGTTCACTATCAACACAATGAAAGGCTATTGCCCTTAAAGCCAGTAATCCTGTACTGGTGTGAAATAATACATAGCCTGGATCCACCAGTATGCACCAACAAAAAATATTAAAGAACACATTTCTTAACCTCCTGGCCTACTGAAGGAACTAGGATTCTGCAGTAGTTCATGGATAAAGAAAAAACTGACAGGGATTTGTGCCAATAAATATACCTTATTATTTTACAGGAATGGAGATATATTATTTAAAAGATCATCTACAAAATAAATAGGCTGTGTCCCTCCTGTCTAAGTGGTGGATTTTAGAATAAAGAAAAACACTCCAACCTTTATTTTGCACCACTGGGAAAAGGTATAGCGGAAAGAGGAGGATATCACATGGCACATTCACCAAACATAGTCCAGGATCTAGCAAAGGAGGGCCCCAGCAAGCCCAAATAAATCAACGACACAAGAAAAAGCCGAGGCTGTTCACTGCCAGGATATCACATGGACCCTCTGCTCTCACATACATTAGAGAGGGATTTAAAGGATAAAGGATGATTTTGCTTATTTACCTTTTGCATACATCATTATTGAAAAGAGAAGAATGGATCCCTTGGGTCCTCAGGTTGGTTTAAAGCCCACTGCTTATAGGGTTTGGGAATAGATCATAGCAGTGCAAGAGTTAACTTTTAACTAGTTTGTTGCTGTTCACTTGCCTTTGTAATTAGAGACTGAGGGGGTAATTCACCAAACAGCGAACTTACCCTCTGGATCCCTCGCATCAGTACGCATACCCGGTTATGCGCTCGCTGATGTCCTGCACATGGACATCAGTGAACGCTTTAAAGGGATTCCAGTCTTGCAAGGTGACTCGAGTCTAGCTTCACGAGCTTCGCTGAGACCTGAATCCCTTTAAAGCGTTCGCTGATGTCCGCGTGCAGGACATCAGCAAGAGCATAACTGAGTATACGTACTGATG
Source organism: Pipa parva (assembly GCA_019650415.1). NCBI lineage: Eukaryota > Metazoa > Chordata > Amphibia > Anura > Pipidae > Pipa > Pipa parva. The sequence goes on along the minus strand of WMED01018830.1, from coordinate 6,376 downwards.
CGAAAGATCTGGGGGGTAAGTTTGCTGTTTGGTGAATTACCCCCTTGAGACTTGTTGCACGTCACTGGGATTATTTTTCTATTGAAAAATTTCCTTACATTTTTGTGTAGTAGACAAAGTTTGGTTCTTAAAACTATGCAGGACAGATTTCTCATCTCTAATTAACATAATTACTCATCCATAATTACTATAATTGATATCCTCTCCCACCCTTTTTGTGCCATAATTTGCTGGCTCAAAATCCTAATATTTTTTATTAAACACTTTAGAAGTGTACGCCTGATCTGTAGCCTCTCCAAGCACAAGGCAGACAGCGGGTCTGTGATTTTTATGTGTAACTTGAAATACCATGTGTTACTATTTATCTCAGTAATTCCTGTCCATTTTTAGCATCTATTTTCTTAATAAAGCTGTAGAGTTTCTGTCAAAACAGCATTCTAAAACTGATCCTGAATCTCCCCGCATAGTGGTTTTGACAAATTAACGGAACATTTCACAGTAAAATTATATGGAAATGAGTTTTAAAGGGGAACTAAAGTGCTCATTAAGGAGGCAACTTGCTAATCTAAAGACTCAGAAGTTAAAAGTGACAGGAAAAAAGAGCAAATGGTACTTCCACATAGTTTACTGCAAGTCTTGTACAAGGAATTGGCGCTGCTTAGCTGTCCTTGCTCCTGACATAGCTGATGGGACTATTAGATGCCTAACTATGAGGGGCTCCAGCTTAGAGGGATTCAATGCTGAAAACTGTATGGAATTCTGTGCATCTCTTTTTAAATATGATTGGTGGTTAAGATATCTGCACTAAGGGTTTTTCAATTGTGTTTCTGTTAGGGTCAAGCTCAACTCTCCATGTAAAAACATAATTTCTCCGGCACTTCAGCTATATAAAATCCACTTTTATTGTTTCATTAAAATCAGGGTCCAAAAAATGCAAAAAATACATGGCAGCACTTAGGTGTTTTACGCTGTTCAGCGCTTAGTCTATGACTAAGCGCTGAACAGTCTGAAACATATAAGTGCTGCCATGTATTTTTTGCATTTTTTGGACCCGGAGAAATTATGTTTTACATGTTAACCACTGGAAGATGAGTCTGCCCTGTCTCCAGAGCACACATCTATTACCCCTGGTGTGAGTATTTATACAGTCTAGTGAGAATGAGCCATTTCTTATTGTTATACAGTAATTATCTTAAACTTGAATCTCCAGCCCCTTTTTCTGCAACCTGCTAATATACTTACAGATGCTGTTATTTTCTTCCAGCGCTGCTTCTTGGATTATTGATCTTCTATTCTTCTGTTCCCAGTGTCACAATCCCTGTCTTGTTTACAACTTCTCTTCAACATCACTGATGTAAGCAAGCACTGAAGCAGTACTAGGTCATAATACTGCTTCTGCACTTGCTCACATCAGCGAAGGGGACTGAGGTGCTGGAAGATGGCATAACTTGACAGTCCAGTCTAAAACAATTCAAGAAGCAGGAGGCAGCACTCGAAGTAAGGGCAGCATCAGTAAGCATATCACATGCAGAATCATCCATGTGTTAACAAACATTTTAGTTCTTCTTTATACAACAGGAATCAAAAACAGTCTTCAGTGTTTTTGTGAAGCAGGGGTGAATCATTTATAATTTTTGAGGTTCACCTCAGATGGTTTAGATAGGCCCTGTAGTTCCCTAAACTGGGTCTTCAGGTAGTTCTTATATTTTTAGTTAAAAACACCCATGACTATATACAGTATATATATATATATAATCACTTTAGTTTCTTTGTATATTTATGTAAATTGATGTTAAGGGTCTATTTTTAATCATACAAAGTGGTTGCTCTGTATAAAAACTATGATTTCAGAATTTAATTTATTAAGTCTAAGTAATAAAAAGCTGTTGATCAATATTTCTTTCTTTTATTTTTTTGCTGATTTTGATATTGTACATGTTCACCACTCTGGGGGTTATTCACTAAAGTAGGAATTGTTGCGTATAGGTGCGAATTTGCCAGATAAAGACAGTTGCAATAAACTGCTACTGTCGCAGTTGTGTCTTTATAATGAAAATATTGTCGCAGTGGCGACTTTATTATGGGAAAATTGTCACAATCTTAACTTTAAAAAATTGTCGCGACAATGGGGAAATTGTAGCAGATTTACTATGGGAATCCGCTGTTTGCAAATTCGACTGTCAAATTCACACCTTAGTGAATAACCGCTGTGATGGAGTGATTTGTATTAGGCAAATACTGGTGGTTATATATTGTATCAAATTGGTCATTGAAATATTTGATTGAAGTTATGTCATCTTCATATGGATCTGTTTTAAGTTAAAATGCCCCTATAACTACAGTATATATTGTCATCATTGGTTGCTGATATTATCAAAATAGATTAGTATGAATTGCTTCAATTGCTTCTACATTAATTTCAGTGGCAGATAATTCATTGCTCATGCTTGCATTTAGTTCCTAGATTTTGAGTAAAATATCACCATAATAATTATAGAAACCCTGCCTTAAACCCCCTGAATTTGTTACCTTTGTTTGGTGAAGTCAAAGGTATAATTTGTGCACAGAATTGAATTTTATAATGACACAGAATGTATCACAGAATTCCCTCTCTTAAAATACTCACCTCAGATCAGCTGATATTTTCCTGCGGGGTTCATTTAAAATTGTATGCGTACTAGCTTTCTATAACTAAGCAGATTTTTCTGGGTATGTGCTGAAGATGGCAAATGTTTGACTGATATTAGCTTTGAAAGCATTACCACTTGTTTTACAAATATTTTTTTCTCAAATGCAGGATAACACAGACAACATTTTATGCCAGGAGCAAATCAACAGATCAATTTACTGGGCAGATGGATATGTGTTAGTATTCTCTATTTCAGACTACAACAGCTACCAAGTAATCAGACCTCTGTACCAGCATCTGCGCAAAATCCACCCCAATACTAAGATACCACTCCTCCTAGTGGGAAATAAAGCTGACCTTCTGCGAGCCAGGCAAGTTTCTTCTGATGATGGTCTTCTCTTAGCCAATGAATTGGGAGGATTCTATGCGGAAGTATCCGCACGAGAACACTATGAAGGGGTGTATGGTGCTTTCTACCAGCTGTGTCAAGAAGTGGGCAAGATGATTTTAAGCTGCAATGGGGAAAAAAGAAGAGGACTTCATCTTGTGCGTCCAAGATCACCCAATATGCAAGAACTGAAAAGACGCTTTAGACAAGTGTTGTCATCTAAAGGAAAGTCTACTGTTAACCTTTGACCATGACTTCTGGAAAAAAGCTTTATTTAAAACAAACTTGAACAAAATGTTCTTGTTGTTTAAAAAAAATTCTGCTACCCTGCATGTACATGTACATAATTTGCCTTCTTGTCCAACCTGTTACAAGTGGAAGAGGCAACAGGCAGATGGATAAAGTTAATGTTTTATTTTTACTATTTATTTGTTTGTTTTTTTTATCTTATCTTTGATAAACAGCATTCCAAATATTAGTCAGCATCACAATTCTTTTTTGGCTAACAAAAGCTAAACACCACAATCTAAAAAGCAATACATAGCACTAACAGAGTCGATTATGATGTTACTTAACTGTGCTATATGTGATTCTCATGACAAGATATTGTCTGGAATTATTGTACTTTCTCTGAAAAGACAAGCTTTGTTATATTTTGTATAAAATAGCTGTGAGATATACCCAACTGAATGCTGAAAGTATGTGCCTAAAGGTATAGATTATTTTGCTCCCATCCAGTTCCTACTCTGCATAGATTACATAGTAGTTAGAGCTGGCTGTAGGCTTATGGGGAAATAAATACTTACCCCCAATATAATTTTTAAATAAAGGTTTTTTAAATATCTGGTTACAAAACAAAGTAATACCAATTTAGCATAAAATTATGCCATCTGGAGGAGGGGTCCTAGATGAACTAGTAACTTGCACTGACTCAGTGTTCATCATTATCCTTTTAGACCCCTGTTTGGTACCAATGGAGATATAACTAACCTAGGGTTCTTAAAGCAGAGACTAAGGGGGTTATTCACTAAGATGCGAATTCGACTGTCGAATTCGCAAACAGCAGATTCCCATAGCAAAGCCACAACAATTTCCCCATTGTAAAGTCGTGACAATTTTTTAATGTTAAGATTGTGACAATTTTCCCATAATAAAGTCGCGACTGCGACAATATTCTCATTATAAAGATGCGACTGCGACAGTAGCAGCCTATTGCGACTGTCTTTATCTGGAGAATTCGCACCTATACGCAACAATTTTAGTGAATAACCCCCTAAGTTTCTTAACCAAATGAATGTAAGTAACTGGTTGAAGAGTAATAGTCAGATGGAACAGGACTATGACTAGTACAGTAGTCAAGGTCCAGGATCAAATAGGGAGGAGAGCAGTCAAGCTAAAGTAAAGGACTAGTCCAGGGGTCGGCAAAGTTGTTTGAGGAGGGAACCATTTCACTCCCTCCTCCAGCGGTGACAACTATCTTGTGAGCCACGGGAGGAGGGAGGCGTGCCCTCTCTCGACCACATGACCACCGACGGCCAATCAGTAGAGCAATCAGCTGTCATGGGCGGGGCTTCGCCAGTGAGCTAAAGATCCGCAAGTGGCTCGCGAGTTGCACTTTGCTGACCACTGGACTAATCTAAGGCCAGGCAGAAAGGAACAAACACACTAAGAAATGGTCTGATGTGATAGACTTGAGTCAAGATATATTATTAGGTTACAGATTTAGAATATACCTACTTCCAACATTAAAGATCCATGTACAGAAAGTCATATCAAAGTTAATTTCAAGATGAAAAAAGTAAAAAATGATAACCATATCAAAGAGGGTAACTGGAAAAAGCACAATGCTCAAGCAAGAAAAACCGTATATAGAAATATAATTGTCAAATCCATCAATGCTGTATAAGCCTTACTGGATACACATATATACACACAAGAAATAATTCTCCATTGTGGAGAGCGTTAGTATTTCTTCCCACACATACAGTATAATTGCAAACCAATCAATGTTGTATAAGCCTTACAGTTGGGATATACATACAGTATATACACGAGAGAAATAGTTCTCCATTGTGGAGAATGGTAATATTTCTTCCCAAACATATATTAGCATGCAAAAGGAATCACTAAAAATCTGGGGTGCATCTATAAGTATGCAGTCTATATGACAATCCAAAAGTGACTCCAGTTTCTTGCACTTCTCTATTAGCTATTGGGCAGTTGGGTATCTTCTGTGAGGGTCTACACTACTACTACTGCAGCAAGTCCCACTTGCAGACCAGTTGCTTTAATGTAAGCCCAACCCCCATACTTCATCTTAACATAGCTGCAGGGCAAGCATTACATTATTCAATGGGGTCTGACTACCCAAAGCAGGAAGTGCAAGAAACTGAACTAAACTTGTAAGGGGGAAGCTGGCTTACCCCTTTGCTAATTTGTTGTGGTTTATCTAACGTTATGCTTGTCTTCTTATTTGGTTTTATTATCTCATATAAGGTATGTGAATGAGAACTGGCAAAGTCCTCATGTAGACTATAGATTTCTGTTTCCTGCTCCTGTAAGATTTGGACCCAGTGCTAAATTGCACAGGTCCATTATACTCCAGTTCTAAATTCCAGCCCAAATATCTTGTAAATGCTAAAATCTAAGCATTTAATTGTTAATAAAGCACCTTTTTCAACAATGGATTTTTGTGCTGTTTTTTTTTTTTACTGCAGAATTTTGAGAAACAAATTAGCAATGTCTTGATGTATGAAATATTATTATTAACATGTAATTAAACAGTAGGGGTTAATGGAAACCTCAATTAAACGTACAAATGGCTTATGACTTCATTTAAATTTATTTTTATGCAGGTTAAGGTGAACACATCACCAAATTAACTAGAGACAGTTATGAAAATCAGTAATTTGAATATAACCCTTAGCAACCAAGCAACCAAGTAGAGGTTGATGGGGGAATTCACGATTGTGCGAATTGAACTCCGAATCCTTCGGCTCACTTCGCACAGACTGATATGCGTTCGCTGTTTTCCTGTACGCGGACATCAGTGAGCGCTTTAAAGGGATTCCAGTTTCGGCGAGGCGACTCTTTTGGCCTCACTGAGACTGGAATCCCTTTAAAGTGCTCGCTGATGTCCAATTGCAGGACAACAGCGAGCGTATATCAATCTGTGCGAAGTGAGCCGAAGGATTCAGAGCGCACTTCACACAATCGTGAATTCTCCCCTGAATTTCAGCATTCTAGCTCCCCTATAACTAGTGAATGATAACTGCTGATTGGTTGCTATGGGTTACTAGACCTCTGCATATACAAACCCCAAAATCAGAAAAGTTGGCACGTTGTGTAAATCGTAAATA
>WMED01018828.1:0-12595 GCA_019650415.1 Pipa parva | reverse complement strand
CGAGGTGGATTGAGGATACCTTTAAACAGGAATACAGTTTAAAGCAGGGGCCGGCAACCTATGGCTCGTGAGCCAGATGTTCTTTTGATGGCTTCATTTGGCTCGCAGACTGTAATGAGCAGTGCAAACATGCAAGCACCGCTTGTTTACAGTCTGCCACCTGAATGCTGGCAGGCACTGTAGAGACATAGCTCTCAGTGCTTCTGTGTTGCTAGCCAATCCGGAGTTGCTGACGTTACATATGATGTAAATGGCGGCAGACTGAAAAAGAGCTGAGCTTAGGCGCACATAATATGACTCTCAGCTGAAAAGATTGCCGACCCCTTGTTTAAAGGAACAGTCCAACCCAAAATTTAAAAAAAAAAAAACATTTATTTATGCTAATTACCACCTTTTATTAAATATGATTTATAAAAATTTTGGAAAAAGTTACAATTCCTACCTGTAAAGAAGTGCTATGCAGCACTTCCGTGTTGCGTACTCCATTCTCTGAAACCGCCTGCGACTCTACAGCATCCAAATTAGGTGATTCCTCTCAGGAGCACATTCCTCTCTAGCCGCGCTCCTAGTGTTATCCTACATCTGAACGTCCTAGAAGTCACATGGAGAGCGTGCACGTCATCAATGTGTCCTCCCTGGATGACATGCACACTCTCCATGTGAATTCTAGGAAATGCCAATGCAAGGGTAGAGAGGAATGTGCTCCTGAGAGGACTCACCTGATTCACACACCGTAGAGTCGCCGGCAGTGTCTGAAGATGGGGTATGCAAACCAGAAGTGCTGTAAAGCACTTCTTTACAAGAATTGTAACTTTTTTAAAAATTTGATAATCATATTTAATAAAAGGTGATAATTGGCATAAATGTATTTTTTTTTTTTTTTTTTTTTTTTTGCAAAACTGTTCCTTTAAGAAATCTTAGCATTCCTTCTAGGGCAACATCTCAATCTACCAGAGCTATGAATACCTTATTGGTAGCTTGAAGCAGGGCAGCCACTTGGCAGTCTCTTAATCCCTTTGTGAAATATTAAAAAGTTAACCTGTTTTGCCTTTGAACTGGCTAGTTTTAGAGGGAAATTATTGGTTGCCACAGACTTGTTTTAGGGGTAGATTGCCTCCAAACATCTTGAATGCTCTTCTTCAAAGGGAGGACCCTTCAGAATTCAGACCTTGGGAGGGAAAAGTATTTAATGGTGAATAACATTCCCATTTTTTTTTTTTAAAAAAAGAGACCCACTCAAACATTTCCGTGTACCTCAGGGGCCTGTTTTTTAGTGGCTGAATGGTCTGATGACATGCATTTTATTGCTCATTATGAAGTATACATGCAAGCTTATGTGCAAAGTACAAATGTGCTTAATATACAAGATAGATTTAAAAGAGAACTGTAGAATTTGTGCATCTTTGCTGAAATAGTTTTAATTACTAAAACACATTAAGTTCTGTAGAAAAAAGTATAATAGTTTAAGATACTGCTAACTAGGAATATTTTTTTGGGTGGGGGGCTAACTAGACCACAACTTTTTATTAACTGGACAGTTTAGGTCACTTGGGAAATTAGTACAAAATCAGTTTGCTATGGATATGCTTTTTCCAGGACATCACACACTGACAGATTTTGAACTGACCACATGTTCTCTCTTGCTTGACCAGTTAAATTGATCTTGCTTTGGTTGACACTGGTCTCTGATCTGTCCCATGCAGTGTCTAATCACCGATACAGTCAAAAACAACCAAATAGTTTGAGCAGATTGGATAGTAATTGGTAACCTTTAAGGATAGAAAAGTAAATACATAATATAACAGCAGCTGTGCTGGCTGTGGATAATGTAAGTTTAATAGTAAATTATTCGGATTGTTAGTGTTGCATGTCTACATGCTACTATTGTATACGCTATACTTTCTGAATGAACTGTAAACTTTTCTTAAAGTATTTAAACACCTGAATTTTTTTATGTTATCCTCATTCTTAAATGAACTAGATGCAAATTGTTTTCTTACAAAACTACACCCTGTACCCTATGATAACAAATTGAAATTGGATTTGTTGAAATTTGTGCAAATTTATTACTACAAATAAGAGTGTCTCCCATCATTCTTCAATTGAAGATTAAAAATTCCTAGAGCTGGTCACCAGCACAAAATATTCAGTTGGGAAGGACTTTGATCTGTGAGGTGGCCAAGAACCCAATGAGCACATTGACAGGGCTCTAAAGCAGCTTTCTTAGTTTGGTGACTGGGTTTCCAGTTCCTAGATTGAGAAATGATTTTATGGGTAGGTTGGTGGGTGAACCAATCCACCCTGATGGCCACATGATGATGACATGCTTCGAGGGGCCCACGGACCGGCATATTTGGACCCCTGCTCTAGAGTTCCCTTGTGTAGAGGAGCATTTTTGCAGAAGAACAACCATCTCAGCAGCACTCCTTCAGGCTTTTATGGAAGACTGATTAGATAGAACCCTCTCCTCAGGCACTTACAAGAAAGGTCTCAACCCATGAAAAAGTAAATTTTCTGTTGAAGATTGAGCTCCTTGGTGTCAATGGTAATTGTAATGATTTAAAGAAACTAGGCACTGCTCATTACCTAGCAAATACCATGGCCATGGTGAAGCATCGTGGTCATAAAATAATGCTTTTCAGCTGCAGGAAGTTTGAGTCATTCATATTGGATGCGATAATAGGGTGAAAGTTTCCCTTCCTGTGGTAAAATTAACAAGAATACAGATACAATAATGCAGTAGTTATTTTAGACTGTGAATGTCTTTGGGTGGCTCAGTAGCACTCCCCATTCAATCTGATGCGGCTTTCAATATCAACAGCAGGGGTGAAAAACTCAAATACATGGTACCAAAATTACAAATTTGGGACAAAGTCACAGGCCAACCTTGATATCGAATAAATGTCTACAATTGAGGAAGTTTTTCCTTCTTATCAAATATAATGAACCTTTTCAAACAGGGCTGTCCTTAACATTTGTGAACAGATAGTGTGCTTCTCTAGAAAGCTTCTGTTTTCCACCTTTTGTTTGGCCATTTTTGGAAGGAGAGGTGGCCCAATGTGACTGGTAACATGAAGTCGCTCATTAATGTCAACAGAGGAGGGGGTGCTTGTTGTGATTGGTGTGCCAATGCACCAGCTGAGTATTCTGGGATTGGTAGTGTAAGCGGTTGTCTACTGGCAAACCAGCTATTGTAGATATTTGGTATTTTCGCGCAGACCAGAGTTTGACACTCTGATCTATGGATAAAATGGACCTAAATAGTTATGTACATGTGACTTCCTTATTTTATTTTTAATGTATTTGTACAAATTTCAACCAACTTTTTGTCTTGATTATGGGTAATTGTCTGCAGACTGATGAGAAATAATGTATATTATCCATTGTAGAGTAATGCTGTAGTAAAATTTATAATTTTGTAAATGCCCTGGATTACTAGTGATTACTAGTGACCCGTGCAAAACACTATATCCCATTTTTAGACTTTGGAGGTGAACTTGTTAATCACAAGAACTTTATACCTAGACGATTCTGCAGCAAATTGTTCTGGCGGAGTGTGAGGATCTGTTGCTGAAACTGCAATAATGGGTGTAGCATATCACAACTTGTTAGAGTCTGTTGCAAGTTGAAGGAAGTTTACTTGCTTATAAACCTTAATTTATTCTGGATTTCCAACAAGCATAGATTTTTTAAAATAAATTTAAATGGCTGTTGTGTAGAGATATGGGTTGAAGTCTTGCATTACAAAGTCAGAACTTTGTTGAGACATTCCTTTTCCTACCCTTTTGCTTCACAAATTAATAACACTTCATCTGTGCTGGATCACATGATTAACTTCTTAACTTTAGTGGATAGTGTTTGCATAATGAAATCACCCTGCTATTAACAGCTGTAGAACTGCCTTTTGCATCCTTTATAAAATGCAGTAGCAGGGTTTATTTTGCAACATGGTTTTTACACACTTGAAACCTGATTGTAGAATTGATCCAACAGTTAACACACAGATGTAATTGTGATGTTTAAGCAGCAAGACACAAGTTTAAAATAATCTGTTCAATAGCAGATTACTTGTCCCTTGTTCTGCAGTGAGCAGTGGCCACAGGTGGGTTCCACTCAATTATTTTTTTCCAGTAGACCAATACCTTTACTATGTCTGAGTCATTATTATGGATAATATATCAGTTTAAATAAATTCAGCCTTTTTTAAACCCTACAGTCCTATCAGTATCCAGTTTCCAGAGTCTGATGATCTTTTTCTCTTCTTTCCTTTTCAGAACAACTGGAGTAATCCCTTTAAACAATTTTGCAGAAATGTAAGGTTGCTTTGTTGCGTGCATGTGTGTATTTAGAAACAGTTACCCAAATACTTAAAAGAAAAAAAGAAACTCTCTGCATGCGTAATATGCTTCAAAACGTGTGCTGTATGGAGGGTGTCATGCGAGAGTGTTTCCGCAGCGGGCATTGGATTGTTTGCCGTGCAGAGAAGATGCAAAGTTTTATTATTTTAATTAACCTTTTTGCTGCTGGGGGTGGTTGGCTGCACATCTAGTTACAAGCTTCCCTGCCATGAAATAGCCACAAGAGAATCCAAGCAGCACAGCCAAGTTTCCATGTGTTCAGCCATGTAAAATGTCATTTGTTCATGTACAATATCATTGTAGTGCATGCTTTCAGTTGTAAGTAGCCAAATGTCTGTATTTTATCATCTCCTTTATAAACAGCTATGTACAATATGCACTTCTATTTATACATTCATTGAGAAAAATATTTCAGATGTTAAATGTTCAAAAATGTAAACTCCAGTTCACCATTTCATAAGTTGTTTTTTTTTTTACTTTGTGCAAATGGGATTTTTGCACTGTAATAATGTAACTTATTATGATGAATTTTAAAACCATTAAGAGAACTTGGTGCAATACAAATATTGTGATGCTTTTATTTTAAGTCAGTTACTGCAAACGCATGTTTGTGCAATAGACAATTGTAAATAAATTCAGTTGTTTATTTCAATGCTGACATAAGCATCATACAGATGTCATGGTTTCAGGTGAATAAAAGTTTGTTCTATTCTGAAGTCTGTCCTCATGGGGTTTTTTTTATTCTCTTCCTCTCTTGGCAGTTTTAATGTTTTTTACTAAAACAGTCATTTTCCTTTCCAACTTTGGTAAAGTTCAAGTTAGTGAGACTATCTTGATCTCAAATGTTACAACACGCTGTGTGCAAAGTTGTTAAGCCAACTGTGTCATACTAAGGATAACACTTGGTTCCCTCTCCTCATAGATCCCTATTTATAGTAATTGTTGTGGTTTGTAAGAAGAATACATTTCAGTTATAAACACATGCTGGCTTTTCCTGACCATTTGCAGTTAAAACTAACAGATCTCCTCACAAATTGGCAAGAAAAATAAATGCAGACGTTGTCAGGAAGATTCATTGGGAACAGCTAATCCATAACTGATTTTGACGAAATCAGTTGTGCACACCAAAGGTCACATTACATAATATTAAAATCTTTTTTTAATCTAGTAAATTGAGCTGGCATTAAAAGGGACCTAGTTGTGTCTTGTTTGCTCTGTGGTTTATAGTTCTCTGTGTGCTATCACTTATATCGTTTCCGGCAAAAAGGCAAAAACAATTTGTGTTTATATTGTGTTGCCATGTATTTAAAAATGTTAGTTTAGATGTGCAATACACATTGTTCCTCATCTTCACCTCAGTCCCAGCTTTATGGTGTGAATTTATTCATTTATATAGCGCTGATCTATTATGCAGCGCTTTACAAAGATTCATCATTCACGCCAGTCCCTGCCCCATGTAGCTTACAATCTAGTTTCCCTATTCAGTTACACTCACATAGACACAGATGTATATTTTTGGATTGTGGAAGGAAACCCACGCAGGTGTGGGGAGAACATACAACTTCCATTCAGTCCAGGATGGAATTGAACCCAGAACCCAACACTGCAAAGCAGCAGTGCTAACCACTACCCATGTGTTTACTTGTGTAGCATTTTTCACAGTTAATTGTGAAGCTTGAGCAATGAGGCTGTTGAAATGAAGTACATTCATTTTACTTGCAACAAGAATAACCATTATTCAGTTCTATTGACTGCAAAAATAATTCAAATAACATTCTAAAACCTGACCCCAAGTGAAAACTGTTAGCACAAATAGATTTTTCTTGTTATATCTACTTCATCTAAATTATTATTTTGGCAGTTTCTTCAGTAGGAACTACTGTCAATTGCCTTTCCCAGTACCAACAGCGCAGTCCAGCAAAAAAAAGCTTTTTTTCCTGGTCAAAAACTAAGCTGCTGTAAGTAAAAATAAAAAAGAAAGCAAGAAAATTAATAAAATCAACTTCAAAGAACAAGTTTTGCTGTATTTGAATGAGTGCCATGCTTATCCAAATTGGAATTTTTATTTTTTCGTGATATTGGTCTTTCAAGAAATTGTAACTATTGTTTTTTATAGGTCTCCTAGTAAAAGGGAAGGGTAGCCAATGTACTGTCAACTAAAGATTTTAATTACTGGAGTATAACCTTATATTGGCAGGAAAATCATCATCGTGGTAGCAAAAAAGGAACAGTTTATCTCCTGAGCATGAATAAAATAAACCATCAAGCAGGGTAGATTTTTTTCAACAAACAGTATCTAAAATATCTTAGTGGGATATTTATCAAGCTTTTTGCTGATTTTTACATGATTGAAACAACTTTTCGATGTAAAAAGATGCATAAAAAAGTGATTTTCTACATGGTGAAAACACCATTTTTAAATAGTGGATACCAGCATAATAAAATAAACATAGTTTCTCCAGCATTAGGCCACAAAAAAACTTTTTGACTTTTGATAAGTTTCCTCTTAAGAGGTATATTTATTAAGACCATTTAGATGTTTTTGATGCATTTTTCTGTTTTGCTGTACTTTTAAATTCCTCTTATTCATATAGGGTTTATTGATGATAATTTTTTCAACAGCATTTTTATCCTTTGAAAGCACTGCTCTTTGTAGTGTTTTTCAGCTATGTTACACCTTTCATTTCAGATTGATATAGATATCCTTTTTTGATGGAAAAACGTTTTATAACCGGCAGCAGAACACTTTTGGTCAATAAAATTTGCTTTGAACAGCAAATTCAATAAATAAAGGCACTTTCTCCAGTGTTATCTAGTTGAGAAAGTTTTTTTACTTCAATAATTAACCTCCATAGCCTTATAGTACCAACATGTTACCCTATTTAATCTACATGAGATCTTTTACTTAATACCATGATGTCTCCTGGCTGCTACTATTAATTGACACACATTTCTGAGCTTCAATGATGAGGAATTGCTTCACTTGATTCTATTTACCTTTACTTATACAATACCAAAAACAAAACATAAAATATATAGTCTACCATCTTAACTGTGAAATGAGGCACCCACATCTTACCTAGCCCTAGGGGGATACTTGTCATTAATTTTAAGATTGAAAAAAATAGTTTAAGGAGGCATGCTCAGTTAGTGACCTGACTAAGGGAGGAGCGCTTGCTTTTTCTTAAATTTTTCTTCAAAAGCATCATTTCTCAAAAGTCAGTAATCCATATCTTGCACTTATGAGATCTAACAAGATTGCAGGGTAAATATATAGGTCTGAATATAGCTCTGTATTGTACACTGCTAGTGCTAGTAAATGCTAGTAAAACACTGCTTCTAGATGTATATTTATTTGGCCAAAGGGGCATGAACTCTGCCAGGATTCAATAAAACTCCCTTTATGTTTATAAGGCCATCAAACAAGCTTGATAAATCAAAGACATCAATAAAATACATTGAAATCTTTATTTTAACTAGTCACTAGTCTCTTTACCACACTGTCTCGCTGTCCTGAGCCTTCTTTAAATCCATAAGAATTTAAAGTGCACCTGTCACCTCAATACTAATTCGAGTATTAAGGTGACAGGTGCACTATAACTTTGAAAATTTACTGTTAGTGCCCCATTTAGGGGTTGAGATATTAGGCCCATAGCTGTTTACATGCAGTAAAACACCTGCTGACAAATCAGAAAGTGGTTGACCAGCATTAACCTTGGCCATAACATCACATTTTGATGTCAGTGATCTGTTTACTGTTTGCCAATTAAAAATGTCACATAACGTGTATTAAACATGTCAAAGTGTTAAATATTTGCAGAGTCAAGCATTGGTATATGGGCATAGGAAAGTTCTATCAAAAGGATGTTATATTGGGCCTATATTAAAGCCCTATATTAGCCCTATATTGGGCTAAGGGTAATTGCATATTAAAAAGGTGAACATTTAAAACAGGGGTCAGCAACCTTTTTGGCTGAAAGAGCCATATACGTGCGGCTCTGCTCAGCCCCTTTGAATCCGGAGCTGCTGACGTCATATGTGACGTCAGTAGCTCCAGATTGGCTAGAAACCCGAAAGCACAGTGATGTCAATGGCTCCGAATTGGCTAGTAATCCAGAAGCACTGAGAGAGCTTTATATCTACAGCGCTTGCCAGCGATTAGCCTGCCAACTGTAACGCAGTCACATGTGAGCACCGCTCGTTACAGTCAAAGAGCCAGATGCAGCCATCAAAAGAGCCACATCTGGCTCAAGAACCATAGGTTGCTGACCCCAATTTAAAACCTGTTTGTTATTTTCCATACTCATCCTAAATTCCGAAACATCATCTTCCTCCTCTTGTTGGCTTCATATCCTGGCTTAATTTCCTTTTCACTCCAGCAAATATTCCTTTTTCCCCTGGAAACACTGCATGAATTGCCCAGTTTCGGATCTGCCATTCTTGAAAGTATGGGATGAGAAAGGCCAGCACCTCCTACTTGATGATGTCTTCAAAGACATGATGGCTGTGGAAACTGAAGCTTATCATTTACACAAGTTTTGTTATAAGCAACTCTCTTAAGCTAAGCTGCTTTGTAAAGTTAGATCCAGTGTCATTTATGACTAAAGGGGGGAATTCACGATTGTGCGAAGTGAGCTCCAAAGCCTTCGGCTCACTTCGCACAGAGTGATATGCGTTCATTTATGTCCTGCATGTGGACATCAGCGAGCGCATTAAAAGGATTCCAGTCTCGGCGAGACCAAAAGAGTCGCCTCGCTGAGACTGGAATCCCTTTAATGCGCACATATCAGTCTGTGCGAAGTGAGCCGAAGGCTTCGGAGCTCACTTTGCACAATCGTGAATTCCCCCCTAAGTGTTTGTAGTGCCAAACATGTAGGCTGTAACACTGAACTGAAAGACTTTCAACACATGCTGTATGTTTTTAACCTGAAAGAATAAATGTTTTTAATTTTACAGGATTTTACAAGATCGTATCTTTTCTGACTGTATCAGTATTGACATGTGGGATATCTCCTCTCCTGAGCACATGGTGCAATCTTTTTGGTGCGAGTACATATCATACTGTTTGTGCTGTGAGGGATTGAGCTGAGGTTATATTCAAGGTTTTGAATATATTTTTTTTTGATTGACTGTTAGATCCAATGTCAGACTGGCCCCTCTCAGGCCTCAGAGGAATCACCATTATGGTATATTTTTGAGGGTAGTGCAAAGCAGATAGAAATTTGGAGACAAAATAATAGTAGCATACAATTAATTCCAAAATTTATTAAAATCGGAAATTACCGATATCGAATGGGTTTTACCGATATCACGATATCGATACCATCGATGTCGGATTTCGGCCACACCATTGATTTCAATGGCAGAGCGGCTGAAATATCGCTATCGTTAAAATTCCAATATATCAATAACGGTAAAATATCGATATCGGTAATTTCCGATTTTAATAAATTTCGCCCCAAAGAGAGGGACGAGGGAAGACAAGAAAAAACTCTTTTCTTGGTGAACCCTTAACTCTTGTTTCCCGGCAGGCCCCAGCAATCCAGTTAGACACTGGATAGATCTAGGACAGTGGTGGTGAACAGAATGCCAAAAAGGTGACGTCACTCATTAGCGCTGTCCCCTGAAGTGTCGAAGCTGATAAGTGAAGTCATCGCACCTGCATTGAGGGAGGAGTGCGTCTGCATCAGGGAAGGAGAGCTCCACAACTAGCAAGCGCTCCTTCAGTGCAGGCTGTGAATTTGGCCTGAAAACTGTCAGGTTGGGTCCGCAGCCTGTGCTGAATACAGTTTTGAGAGACAGCTCCGTGTGCTATAGGTTCGCCATCCCTTATCTAGGATGTTATCACTACATATCTATCAGTATGGCCACAAAAAAAAAACATTGAATTATTTATGTTAATTACTAACTTTTATTAAATTTATCAATTAAAAAAAAATAAAATAAAATTCTTGCCTGTAAAGATTTGCTGTACATATTCATGACCTAACAACGTCTTTCAGAATTTGATTCCTGATCAAAAAATATTAATTTAATTTAGAAAGTTTAACAGCCCTTTGGCTGCTAGGAAACCAGCGTCAGTTGTTTGAAATGAAAAGAATGCCTCAAAGATAAATAAGATTTTGTTTTTGGCTTGTTTGAATGTACCTGAACTGAAAAGTGTTTCTTACACACACCAAATCAGTGTCACACTTTGTGTATTCCTTGGATAGACGTAACGACTTATTGTTATGGCAAGTTACATTCTTGGGAATCATTCTTACATTCCTTCACATGCAGCAGAGATATCTGTTATTACAACTAGTAATATTTTTAACAAATCTGCCTCTGTAATTAAATGTCATTTAGCAGAATACAGCTCTGATCTGCAGATTTATTTAAAAGGATAGTAATGTCTCCAACGCTTACATTTAATAATCCTATTTTATTTTGGGCACATCTATAAACATCATTGTACAATGTGCTTTTTTTGTGCTCAAAGATATGCAACTTTATTATAATTGTCTCTTTAATGTACTATTTTGTGGCTTTACACACATATATGTGAGGCTATGGTCAAAATAGAAGTGCACACAGCTGTCAAGAGAGACTAAACAGATGACACAGTGCAGCTCTGACATATATACTTCAACACAATTATCTAAAAAACTTTGCACTCATTCTTATTGCTGCTAATGCAACACAAAAGTAATCCATTTCAAAAAACACATTGATTTATATAAAAGACAAAATATATACTCACAAAAGTGGAAGATTCAATAAGCACGTAAAAAACATTATACTGCATCCGTTTGTTCTACGCGTTTCACCGCTTTGTGCTGGCGGCTTCCTCAGGAACTCGGATAAGTGCCTTCTCACTGCACTTATATACTCACTTCCACTTTTGTGAGTATATATTTTGGCTTTTTGTGAATAAATAATTTCAAAAAATATTTCACACTATGAAGACATTATTTTCTCTCTGAGTGGAACTTGCAAGTTTTCATCCGGTTGATGTTTTGGACTCCATTTGATCTGCCAGAAGTTTATTCATTGGACATCTCTGTGTATGTTTCAACGCTTTAAGTATACTGCTTTCTGGTAAGCAGAATATATTGTCTTTTGTGGATTTAACTCACGAGCACATCGCACACTGTTTGCAGTGCTTTTCCACTGAACATCACCCAAGATTCACTATATTACACTCTTGGTGATTGGGTATTCTCCTATACTCAAGTACAGTTAAAAAGTTAATGCACTTAGTGCAATCTTTTGCGCTTTCTTCACAGGTTTTGGTTTTCATTATCTGATTTTATCTCACACCTTACTTAAATAACCAATTGTCATACCAAAAACTTGGAATTATAACACAGGGAAATCCGATCTACAGATTTAGAAGTTTTTCAGTGTGCCTATGAAAATAGTGATAGTTTGGGCTTCATTTTCCAGTTCGGATATAAAGTAGAGTACTTTTCACATAAATGGTAGAACAGTGAGTAAAATCAAATGAGGGTATTTTTTTTCCTTGGCTAAAGTTATAAAACTAATGAAAATGTTTTTCTGGTGCTAGTTAAGGTTAGTTGATCACATATCAGCTTATTAATAGAGATAATGCTACCATAACTATCTTTCTCCACATATTGACAACATACTGGCATTAGGCAGAAATTATAAAAAGAAATAAATAGTTACATAAATTGCAGTTGTTTTACATTGTTGTGGGAACCCTGCCATAAGCCCCCAATTTACCACTTTTAATTTGTCACTCTATTAAAAGAGCACATTACTCTCTGTAATATGTGCTCCTATTGGCAGAAGAAGTCTAGCATGGTCTCCGTTAGCCAATGGGGACACATATTATAAAGAGCCTTATAGAGTAGCTTTATAAAAAGCAAACAGTGCCGCAGAGCACTGTGGGCAAGTGGTCCATAAGGGCATCTGACAAAGTAGAGCATTTTGATCCACTATACAAGAACAAATACAAACAAAGAATTTAAATTAAAAAAATAACATTTTTAAAAGTATCATGTAGGAGGAATAAATGCTATTTCAAATTGGATTTTTTAATCGTTATATTTCTTTTAATATTTAGGGCTATAATCTGTTAAGTAAACAGAATAGGTTTGGGTATATTAATTTATCATACAAGTGATCCAATGTCTAATAAAATAGTAGATGCAATAGTCAGTGTAAGAATCAATTTTTTTTTTTTAAATTCAATTCTTTATTGTGACAGATAACATAGGTAAAACATACAT
>WMED01018827.1:0-12595 GCA_019650415.1 Pipa parva | reverse complement strand
GATCACTACTACAGCCTCCTACTCCACACAGGTTGCTACTGCACCTGTACATTACAGTTTAATAGCAAACGCAGAATCTCCTGGATAAAATTTCCAAAATAAAGGTTGCTCTCTACTAAATAGACATGAAGCACAATACAAGGCATCCATTAGTGCAATTACTGGAGTAAAGGGGGTAAACAGATACAATCAGCACACAGAACTAAGCAGCGTTCCTCCACCTCTCTCTCCATCACATTGATTTTCAATGAATTCTGAAAAGAAAGGGATAAACATACAGTATATAGTGTAGTATCTTAATATAAATAAATGAACAATTAAAAATTACACTCAAAGACATAAACTTGAATCAGGTGAATAATAATCAACGAAAAGGACTTTCTCAAGGTTTAGAAACAATTTGTAGAGGCAGCCTGTTTAAAACACCACAAGTTCTCTGGTATACTGATCATTTGTAGACTTGTGGAGCAAGGAAGGGTGGTGCAATGTATGAGAGATATTTAAAATGTAATATGGAATCTTCTTCTAAATGTAATATTTACTAATATATAGGAAGCATCATTTCATATTGAACACATTTTGAATGACGCAGAAACTACAAAATGTTAGTTTTTTCCCATTGGAAACCAAGAAAAGTTGAAAAAAGACATAAGGGTTTAATTCAGGGGCTTCATATGTTGGGAAGCAATGGCACGTAGGGTAATTGATTGCAAAACATCCCCTATCCTCTTACTGTTGGTCTGTGTAATACTACAGCTACGCTATATTCATCAAAGCACATGTCTTACATGTCCGTAATTTCAGTCAATCGTTTAGAATGCTGTTTGTGGTGATTAATCACCTGGAAAAAAAAAAAGTGGTGTTCAATGTCTGTGTGTGCCATCATCCACAAATAAGAAACTGCATTCCTAAAATAAAATAATCACTGCCAGACTGAAGCAATACAGCTGATTCCTCTAAACCAGAAAAATATCAATATTTCATGGAGTAGACGAAAGAGGACATAAGAAATATGAATCAGTGGGAGGCTGAAATGGGAAGGTTCAGCACTTCCTGTACACTGATTGGTTCTTCTTTGTGTTGTATGGCTTTGGTTATATCACAGTACTTACACGTTGGTGGTCATTTTGGGTAACATGAGGCATGTCTAATCTGGAAAGCACAGTTAAGTGATTTTGTTTGTTTGAATGAGAAATCCCCAGAGCAAGGCTGTTCAGTGGAAATGAGCTATTTGTGGGGGAAGGTGGAATGCATCTTTCAAATGCATATTAAACCTCCAGCCTCCTTAAGAGCATTGTGAAAGTTCATATATAATATCATCATTTTGATAGAAATGGCCCTAATATGTGGACATTACAGATATTCATCCCTCTAGATAACATACATTTGACAGAACTGCATTAAGGGTCATAATATGCAGCGCTGTAGAGAGATTTGATCTCTTTGCCAAGGTGATGTAAGTTTAGGAAGAACTTGACAAAATTTGCATTATTAGAGGGAATGAAGATCCACAAACTGTTTTTTTGATATTTTATTATTCATCTCAAAACAAACATTTATCTAAAAATGTTTTTATTTGCTTCTTTTTATTTTCCTGTTATTAACTAGATCAGCGGTCGGCAACCTATGGCTCTTGAGCCAGATGTGGCTCTTTTGATGGCTGCATCTGGCTCTTTGACTGTAACAAGCGGCGCTCACATACAAGCACTGCTCGTTACAGTCTGCCTGCTAATCGCCGGCAAGCTCTCTCAGCGCTTCCAGGTTGCTAGCCAATCCAGATCCACTGATGTCACTGGCTTCCGGGTTGCTAGCCAATCCAGATCCACTGACGTCACTGGCTTCTGGGTTGCTAGCCAATCCGGAGCCACTGACGTCACCTGCTTTTTCTTTCCTGGGTTGGGTGATGATGATTGACATTATAACTCCACCAATAAGATCCCTGCTATATCGTGATTTAAGGGATCTGATTGGACGCACTTTAATGTCAATCATTATTTAGCTCCACCCACCCAACACTCAACACCCAACAAGGAAAGAAAAGGCAAGGTGACAGGGAAGATGACAGAGAGAAATGCTGTTTAAAGGTACATTTTTTAAAATGCATATATATTTACAAAAACGTTTATTTCATTAGTACAACCTAAATTAGTATTAATTTTGAGCTGACAGGTGGACTCTAAAGCTTCATACTGAGCCTTTCAAAAACACTAGATGTGTTACCAAGAGTTTTGTTGCCCTTTAAAAGGGTAACTATAGTCTATAAGCTATTTTTAGTATTTATATTAAATATTTATCCCAAAACATAATCAGGGGAATTCATCAACAAGGGCAAACCTTAGAAAGGTTTAGTAACCTATTGCAACCAATCAGAGGTTGACCTTTATTATTTTTTAATCCTTTTAGCGGAGGATACTGACTGATGATTGGTTGCTATGGGTTACTGTAAATCCTTGCTATAATATCGTTGTTCAATGGTTATTTTCCCTACTATAACGTCCAGAATTTCGAGGCTGGTTCCTGGACAGGCAGCCCAAACAAGTGCACTAGAATCCATGCTGCAGTTGTTGTAATTAAAATAAGAGAACATTGTGGAGGTAATCCATTAAATAGCGAATTCTTAGGCCAAAATAAATTCACTGCACTTTGTGTCATTTAACATATTGGGTATTGTAGTCCAATTCAATTGTACATATATGCTATTTAGTGATTCATACCATGATGAAGAAGATTGCCGCCAGGGCCGGCTCTCCCATTAGGCCGAATAGGTAATTGCTAGGGGCGCCGGATGTCCAGAGGGGCGCTTGGATGTTTTTTGTTTTTTTTTAAATATCAACGGCGGTGTTGGAGGTGAATGGGGAGCGCGGGGCGGCGCTGGGCAAGTGGGGGTGTTGTGGGGTAGGGGGGCGGCGCGGGACAGGGGGGGGGTTGCCTAGGGCGCCTATAGGGCCAGAGCTGCTTCTGATTGCCGCTAAACAAATTTTTAGCAGTAAGGCTAGTTACGTGTAGCTGTGGTACATTGTAGTGGATTCACTATAAATAGGCATATATGAGGATGAATTATCATTTGAAAGGGCGGCTGTCCCCATTTTGTTGCATTTAGAAGCTGGTATTATTCTGGATAAATAGCAGCATGAATTGTAACAGTTGTTTTTCCATTCATTTAAATGACAGAAAAATCTTAGCTCATGCTATTTGCAAAGCTTTTGATTAAAATGTCACCAGAATAATATTTGTAATTCAGGTAGGAACCCTGCCTGAACCCAACAATTCTTTGACATGATCGAATTGTCACTTTGGCAAATGATACGTACCCTAGGTAAAGTGGTGTGAGAATACATGCTGCCATAGTATAGCAAGCTGTGGTGATAATTCACCACATTGTAAAAAATTTATGAACTTTTTTCTGATTCATTGAGTCACTGCACTTTTTATTTTTGCGCTTCCAATTTTGCTTTGTTTTTTCAAAAATAAAACCATTTACTGAGTATAAAACGATGGCGACAATGACGATTTGTGGAGAACTAAAACAGCTATGGGACAATTCCCTCCTTGATTATTTCTCTCTATCATTTATCAGCAGCTAGCACAGAATTTGCTCAAAACAACTTCTTTTACACCAAAAACCAGATTGCAACATTTTCAGGATTATTTAAACTTTACTCTTTAGGTATTCACTCATTTGGGTTAAATATTGAAAAACACTTAGAAAAGAGTTATGTTGGGAATTCATCAACAGGGACAATCGTTTATAGAGGTCTAGTAACATATGGCAACCAATCAGCAGTTGAATTTCAGAATTCTAGTTTCCCTATACCAGTGAATGCTAACAGCTGATTGGTTACTATGAGCTAGTAGACCTAGGTCAGTGTTTTATAGCTATTTAGGTGAGAAAAGTGACTCCAACATTATCAAAGGGATCATAAATCAATTTTTACAGATTGTACTTGGGTTCAGTCAGAAATGGTTTATTTTTATGGCAGCGTCCCTTTAAGGTATAGGCTCGATCTCACTATGCAAGTTAATTATTTCCCACTACAGTACATTAGGTCACAGGATGCTATTTTCTAGATTCCTTTGCAAGAGAGATGTTTAAAGCTTTCTGGTAACAGATGTGAACAGTGGATTTCAACATATTCCTGCACATGTCTTGCTTTTTTTGGGAGTTCTATACAGTAACTGGAATGTGTGTAATGACATACAGTCGTTATAACGCAAGGCACACGGAACAACTATGTCTGTACACGTCCAGACTGCAGCGCTGAGCAGAGTTTTCTGAACCGTATGTTGAACATTATGATGTATTAAGTGGCACATTACATTTTCCATTGGTAATATACTGTTAAAGAGGGACTTCTTTAAATGAAACTGATATTATTACTTTTAGAATGGGGAACCTCACTGATAGTTTCTATATCATATGATTTTAATTAAGCGTTGCAACTCTAGTTTCTCTTTTGTAGTTTTGCTTGAACCTGATGTTTAAAGAGTATAGTAGCTAAGAATGTTTTAATTTGTAAACAAAAAACAAAAAACAAAATTGTGAAACCAAATTTGAGGCAAAAAGAATCAACATTTTTTTACAATTCTGCATAGTCATTTTTTACAGTACATAAAAGGATATATGTTGCATATTAAAGTTATTATGTTATGTAACAGCCCCAGAGTTCTATACCTTGCTTAAAAACAATTCAGCCTCATATTTTTATATAATCACTCAACAGAGGAGTATCTAATGTCAGAGTGTAATACATGTATCTTTTATGATCAGTGATGTAAAGCAGAGTTATTATAGAGTGTTAAAAATAATACTCTTTTTAAAATAAATGATTACGTTAAAGGGGACCTTTAAGCCTAAGACACATACAGAGCTTCATTGTCAAAAGGGTGATTTTACCTGTCGAATTACACAATAAAAGTATATCACACGGATGCTTCACTTTAAGTGCTGAGTTGTGGTTGACACAAGAGGTTGGAGGTCCCTGGCCCATAGAGCTTACAATCTAATTGGGCAGACGTACAGACACAGATAGAATGGTAATAAGAGCTGTAAAGTGCTAAAAAACTGGTCAATAAATACATATACTAAGCATAAATAACGAAGTAAGGATTAAATGTAATTTATATATAAAAATCAGTGATAATGCTCCAAAAGTAGGATTTCAGTTTGGTTTTAAAAGTGCAGAGGGAATGTTTCTGTCATTCCTACTCATTCAGAGAGGAAGAAGGCAAGCTAATAGGGAAGGCTTGGAAGTATTTATATACAGAAAGTGATAAACACATAGAATAGTCTTACAGCAGATATGGTAGGGACAAATACAATGGCAGAATTGAAATATTCATTGAATAAATGCTAGAAAATTGTACAAATCTAGAAAACAGCAATTCCACTCAGCGGACTAAAAGAGACAATTATATTTTTCCTGCCACCAAATTCTGCTTCTGGCTTTCCTTATCTCAGCTCTTTTCAGTGTCCCATTTATTCAGGGTTTTCATGGCAAATGCTTTTTCTGCTTTTTTTCAACTTGACAACTGCAACTGAAGGCGCCTCTTCCGATGACCTTTAAAATTTGAAAATCTTCCTTATGGCGTTGCATCTCCTTCACTTTCGTGGCAAATGGTTTGGCCCACTCGATGTAGTTGTGGATGTTTTTGTCTCTGCAGAGCAGGGAAAGTTTTATTTATGATATGATTCTTCCCAATACATGGACTGTTTGTTTAGGCACCCAATTAGAGTAGACATAGGCGTATATCAACTCTGACCTTCCAT
The DNA here is from genome assembly GCA_019650415.1 of Pipa parva. Lineage (NCBI taxonomy): Eukaryota > Metazoa > Chordata > Amphibia > Anura > Pipidae > Pipa > Pipa parva. Next base: position 6,828 of record WMED01018827.1, on the reverse strand, counting down.
TAATCTGTAACTGACTACACGTTTTCAACTCACCCAACATTCTAGACCTAAAATTCAGGACACCACTAGGTCAAGTCTCTTTTGGGTAATCTGCACCTGTTTGACCTTGTTGGTTATACGACCTTTCTCTCTTAATTAAGTATTGTGTGTGTTTTTTTTAATGCCAAAATTAAGGACTGTCTTAGCAAAATATGTTGGACAGTTGAGAGAAATGTTCCCTTCAGCCATTATTTTTTACTACACAAGACAGATTTTCTTTCACTCTAAAGATAACTTACAGCCCTTCGCTCAGGAATCATCTAGTCAGATATTTAGAATGATTAAATCAGAGGGATTAAGCACAACGTTAACAGGACATAACAAGCCGGGAGTCTCACCTGAAAAAAACTGCAATGAGTCTAAAAAAAGAAAGCCTATTGAGAAACCTTATTTTTTCCTAAAACAGCAAATTGCTTTGTTCTATAAAGTAAGTCAGTCTTGGCCTTGCTTCAAATCTCTTCCCACTCTATCGTATATTTCCTTTGAGTTAATCTATTGATAGATGAGAGAATGAAAAGTCAAGTATCATTTTATGGAGTTGTTTCTAATGTATCTAAGAAATAATCTGGTTGAAAGACAAGTTCCATAGAGTTAAATAAGAACACGAAACTCCTCTGCTATTGTATATAGCATTTCTTATGCATCTCTTTGCCTTTGCAACAAACTTAATGAAAATGAAACCAAAGAATGTCTTTATTTGTCAATTATTTTAATGGAATCTTTCAGAGAGAAATATGTTGAATGCCGGTGGCTTGCGATGGCCCTGCGATCTTTCCCACACTAATAATTGTCCCTTCTTCCCAGGCAAACTAATTGGAGAAGCCAGTTTAATTTCCTTCAAATACAAATCCTTGTGACTTTCATTAGAAATACAATCTGTACAAGTAGGTAGGTCAGGTGGCAGTATCACTGCACAGTACTTCATGGTGTTTGGAACCTCATAGACATCTAGATTTGGATAACTTTAGGGATACTTCTAGGTATCAACAGTTGAATTTTTTCCTTAAGGTGGAATGTCCACCTACAGGTTTTGGAAGCTACACTTTAACTATGTACCATTGGAGTGATAACAACTTGTACTATCCTGCACCTCTTCTGGTGTGACACTCAATAACTGCTAGAGTTTTGTGAAATTATTCTTTAGGAGGATGTTCAGTTCCTACAGTATTCACCAGGGGATCTCCTCTCCCAACAATAGTAATCTCCTCTTTATCTTCTAAGACCCAATGGCCACCTAATTCTATAGTGTAAAACTAGGTGTTCCCTTCTCCCAGGTACACTCCCCCCCCCCCCCAGTGCTGTTGCACAGGTACAAAGGAGGTCTTCTCCCTAGCACAGAGTGCACCAAAAGGAACTATAGCTTTCTCCTATCACATTTTTATGTATTCTTGATCTCTTGATGTAGCCAATACTAAGAAACCTTTCAGCGAACACCAGAAGCTAGTAGTATTATGTAGCACATGATGTCTGCAACAGATGTAATGGGCTTAAAATAGAGTAAGAGGGCATATTCGCTGTTCCTTACCCTCGCTGCATACAACTATCTTTCTACTGATAAAACTAAAACTTGAAACTTTTAATCTCATTTTATACCTTTGTCATAACTTTATACCTTGATAGCAACTGTTTTTCACAAGAGGTTTTAGACAGAATAAGGGACCTTATGAAAAATAAAAATGGGGCACTCAAAAAATGGAGAATCCTGAAGAGAGAGTGAACAGTATTGGCCTGTTTGTTTCAGGGCAACCCTAGGATTTGGGGACCTTGGGCAATTGCCTAGTTTGTATACTGCTACGATATATATATTCAGAAGCGGAACTGCAAATCTCACTCCCTCAGAGCAGGATCGACACTGAGGCCCTCACGCCTTCTGGGCCCTCCTGAACCATATAAAGGAGACTTAATGGATCCAGGGGGCAATAGACACATAACCTGCAGAGAGGCCTCAGTGATCAGGGCAGAGGGTCCGGGCCCCTATTTTCCCACAATCTCTGCAATCCCTGTATCTAATGTCACTTACCAACTGACCATTTCCTATTTTACTAGATGATCCCAAAATGGGAAAGAGGAGGGTCTTATGTGCAGGTATACAATTTGCTGGGCAGGGCATTTTTATAGAGCACTATGCATAAGATGTGAAATAGACACATACATCTTGGATTTAGTATTCACAATTACATGACTCATAATATGTTAACGAGCTTTACTATGTGTTTCAGTTGCAGGTCGTAGAGATATGGCTCGCTGGCTCTTCTGGCTTATTGTGGCTCTTGTCTGCACAGGTGGATCTCTATCTGCAAGGGAAGGTAAGACTCTGCATAAAATATTTAAATTGCTAACAAAGAATTGGTAAATACTTAGCACTTCTCTCTACCCTGACTTTGCACTGCTGGGATTAATGCTGGAAAATATAGCCAACGGGGCTTCCACCAGAAAATGTGGAGCCCCAAACAGCCTGATAAATGAGGCCTAAAAAAATTTAAAGTTCCACTTTAAATGTGGCCACGTTACACTAAAAAAGGCCCTGTTTCATTTCTAAATGCCCAGGAGGCAATTGTATTCAGTGGTCAGTATTCAAAGGTCTGCATGTAACTAGTTAGAAAGGGGCCCCTTGTTTGCTGAGCTGGCTGGGCCCTCCACAGCAGTACCCTCTATATCCCCCATTGGTGGTTCCTGATGGCCTAAAGTGTCTAACTCAAAAAACAGTAAAAGCTTATGGACGACTTTTCAAATGATAACACCATGATGCACGGTCACAGGGAGAAGTGCGAAAGAGAAAGATACTCAGTATAACATCACTAGTTCCCTTATAGATCTTTGTGGTGTTGACTTTAGTTTCGACCTATATGGGCACCAGTATCACAGAACAGTTGTCATTGCTGGCTCAGTTGTAAGGCTCACATAAATAATATGAGGATACTAAGGTTTCATTATTTCAGTCATCGTTATCGCACTTTAGCCTGGCACTGAAATGTGTCGAATCTAAATACAAATGTTGCTTTATGGTAATTTGTATGAAACTGAACTCTTACTATTCATTTTAAAGATGAATTGATTAAAAAATACTGAAATGCTTTGCTTGTTGATGCATATATTAACATTGGACATGTGCTTTCTCCTCTTTAAAATGAATATAACATCATTTTTATAAATGACACCATTATTAGTTATGCAAGTTAGTGGTACCTGTTCTGTACCATATACAGGCATAGGATATTCTGCATGGAGAATATCACTGATATACATAGTTGTACTTATTAATATGCATGGTATCTATCATTTTGGTAGTTCTGCACGGGCAGTCACACAACCTACATGTTTTTCATGGTGTGTGCTAATAACAGCATATTTTGGCCTCCTTCACACTTATGGGAGTAATTCAGCATAGTGCGAAGTGACGTCCGGATCCTTCGCATCACTTCGCACACACTGTTATGCGCTCGCTGATGTCCTGCACGCGGACATCAGCGAGCGCTTTAAAGGGATTCCAGTCTCGGCAAGGCAACTCTTTTGGTCTCACCGAGACTGGAAACCCTTTAATGCGTTCGCTGATGTCCGAGTGCAGGACATTAGCAAGCGCATAACACCATGTGCGAGGTGAGGCAAAGGATCCAGAGCTCACTTCGCACAATCATGAATTCCCCCCTTAATATCTGCCGTATATTCTTGTAACATGCCCCAGTTATACAGTCTCCAACCCATCAATGTGGCAGGAATAGCACATACGTTGGTTCCACTAGATGCTTTCCTAGTCAGAGTATAACTTCTGCGTGGGTTTCCTCTGTGGAACTCCGGTTTCCTCCCACAATCTAAAAACATACATCTGTGTTTGTCTACCTGTGTGACTAAATAGGGAAAATAGATTGTAAGCTCTGCAGGGCAGGGACTGAAATGAATGACAAATCTTTGTAAGGTGCTGCGTAATATAGTAGTGGTATATGAAAAAATGAATAAATACAAAAATACAAAATATTTATTTCATTCTGCCTGAGTTTAAGCAGCCGTCAGAACTGTACATTGAAGGTTTAGAAGAATTGTATTTGTGAGCATTGTTTTCTGTAATTGCTTGTAGAAATGTTATTACCTAGCCTTTCCTTTCCCATACCAGACCGGTGTTTGTTTTTCTTTCATTAATAGCCTTTGGCTAGGAACCATTTTGTTTCAATCATTCTGTCAGCAAATGAAGACGGTCTTTGAGGTTTTGTTTAATTTAAGGATTTAAAAATATCAACAGAAAATAAGTGATGCCATAAGCAGTGTAGTAATTTGGCCCGCTTTGCCTGGAAATGTATAGGCAATTCTTGTTTTTACATGTTATATCAATACACAGACTATTCTAAAATTCACTTTTACCTCATGAAATGTTAGGGTTCTGCTATTGCTTGTTCAGCCATTGAAACTATCGCCTAAAATACACTTTTGCAGTTTGGTATGAAGGCCTGTTTCATGTGCTGTATTTGTCACAATCAGGGGCTTATTCCCTAAAGTCTGAATTCGACTGTCAAATTCTCAAACAGCGGAATCCTATAGCAAATCTGCGACTGTGACAATTCTCCCATTGTAAAGTTGCAACTGCGACAGTTTTGAAGTTGCGACTACAACAATATTTCCATAGTAAAGTCGCGACTGTGACAATATTCTCATTATAAAAACACGACTGTGACAGTAGCAGTCTACTGCGACTTTCTTTCGCTGGTGAATTCACAACTTTACGCAACAATTTGAACTTTAGAGAAAACCCCCCTCAGTGTTACACAGCCCACCTGAGATCAGAGGCCCCTAATAAAAAAGTTTTCTTTTTGTCTCTGCATTCTCATTTTCAGTCTTCCTCTTTTTTGTTCCTTCCTGCTTTACACCATACTTCCCAAGTGTTCCTGATTCTGTGGACAGTCCTGCAGTTTCATCTCCCCTGGTCAAAGTTCCAAGCTCCTGTCAGCCCAGTCCTTCCCCCAGCTCTGCACCGGGCAGCTGGTCTGTCACCAAGCCACCCCCAATCATGATAAAGTGGATGGTGCTCCAGTGACGTCAGTACCAAGACAGGACAGCACTATCTCTTTGTTCTCCCGTGAAACATTGGGCAGTATCTTTACACTACTCTCAGAAACATGAAACTTCAGGAAGGCTTAATGAGGATTGGGCCCACCAAGAGCTTTCCCTGTGTTCTACTGGGCAATTCTGACCCTGGCCATAATTCAGCCAATCTATTGCATATAGTTTGAATGCTGGTGTACAAGCACATTACACTGTCCTCTTTAACAACTAAGTTTGTGGTTATTTGATTGGTTTGTTCCATGTATCCATCTTTTTGGACTCCCAAAGGTATCAGCTGACTTGGATTTGTATGCATTTAGTGCAATATAGAATAGATCCTGAAAATCAATATTTCAAAATCAATCAGGAAATTTATTCTATAGTTGACTGTATCTTTGATCCTGATAACCAGTAAAATAAGGTAAAATATTAAAAAAGAAGGAAAAATATAAAGAAAAATTGCAACTTTTCTTAGTTACCAACAACATATTCATTTTTAGCTACTATGGTTTCTATGATTTTTACATCCAAAATATTGAAATCTTAGAAATCGTTATATGTACGTATAATTAGCTTGTTTAAATGTCCCTCTTGTTATAATGAAACAATTATATGAAACAAAGGTGAAATGTGTATCCAGTGACACTTGCTGGGACTTTAGTATTGAAACATGATAAACTGAACTGTTGCAGCCAATTAGTAAAAGCTTTCATCATTAGAATGAGGCACAGTCATAGTATGCATAGGAAACAGAAATATTTTTATGCTTTTGTTTAATTGCTTTGCAGTAAAGGGAATCAACATAACCCTAATACCCTAATGTACTATTTATTTCATATCCCGGTTAGATTGACAACTGTTCTAAAGAGTCTTTTATGTCTCCATAAAAGAACCTTTGAGTACAGTGAACGTTCTTTAAATGAAATGGACCACATAATTTTTAGGTTGAAATGGACCACAGAACTTTTGAAATTTGTTAAAGATACTTACAATTAGAAAGAACAGCATACAATACCATTGTGTAACACATGAAGGCTAGGACTGGACTCGAACAAACAGGAATCCAGGAACAGACATTTTCAAAAGAACAAGACACTTTAATGGATTCATGATAGACAGGACCATGACTAGAAATATAAACATGGCAGAAAACACAAACATGAGGTTACCACGGGAACTGGGACGCCATAGCAAACCCAAAGCCCATAACGCAACCAAGTGTACTAGTCGTAGAAACTGGTGCCAGGTGTAGGAACACACGGGACAAGGTGGAACACCACTAGGAAGTGTCAGGTGCATGTTCAGGAACAGGTGCAGGTACAGGAACAGATGCTGGTACAAACTCCGGAACAGATACAAATCCAGGAATGGGAAGCCATAGGGGAACAGAAGAAACCCAGGCCCATAAGCCAGGAACAGGAAAAGATTCTGGAACAGGATACTCAGGCCTCAGGTACAGGTGCAGACTCGGCTAGAGGTGCATGGTGCATAAGGAGTAATAAAGGATCCTCAGTACCACAACAGGAGTTGGCATTGGTTAACACCAAGGTGCGGAATCTAAAGGGGATATGGCCTTTGTGGCAGACACCTCCCAGTTTGGGGCCCTCAGAGTAACTGGTGGAAGCTGGATAGACTCACATGGAACTCAGATGGATACTTGAAACAGCAGAACTATGACGTAGAGAGCATTGAAGTGCAGCATAATGAAACAGTCACTTACAGCAATCCTGGGCACATGTTGAACTGTAACACACAGCA
>WMED01018825.1:0-12595 GCA_019650415.1 Pipa parva | reverse complement strand
TGTAAAAAATGTGCCGCGGCTCAAAAGAGGTTGAAAATCACTGCCCTAGAGAACCTGGACAGTCTACCCATGGGATTGAGCATACCGACCAGTCTATTTCTTCAACCTGGACAGTCTACTGGAATGCTGCAGCCCCTGGTGTGCAATGGGGATAGGTTTTCTTTCATTTTTGGAGGGGTGCAGTGCTGTAGAGAGAAAGGGCCCTAGTGGTCAATCGGCACCAGGGCTCTGGATGGGGAGACCAGTGCTGATCCTGCACCAGGGCCTGGGAAGGATACAATATACTAATGCTATTAATTATAATTTGAGAACATTATCAGAGATTATTGGATGTCAAAATTTTAAATATTTCATTGTGGTATTCAAGATCAATACTTTAGGCTTGTGCCATTATAATAGATTGTTTTAAGAGGGATCTAATGTGGGGGAGAGGAAATATCAGGATGCTTAATTCACAGCATACTTAGTAACACTTGCATATACAAGTAAAAATATAGAAAGTAGAAATCCTCCAATACGAATTCTTATATTGTATGCACTTTTTCATTTTCTGGATTTATAATTGTATATAAAGTTGTTACTATGACTGCTGCAGATTAAGCAGCACATTTCTTCCCAAATGATACGAAATGGTCTTTAAAGTATTGATATCATCTGACTGCTCTTAGTATCTCAAGTGACTATTTTACCTAAATGCTTAAGTAGGATTCATCAAAAGTGGCTAGACTTGCCAAAAATTGATTACTGTGACATTATGGCAAGCATAAAATTACTGTGCATACTGTATAGCAATCCTATTTTTGCATACTGTATATATATATATATATATATATATATATATATATATATGCGTGATACTATATATTATATGGCTGTCACTTTCTCACTCCTGTATAACCCTGAAGTATTAGCCACCAGCTCTTTCCTTTACATGTACAGAATTTGAACAGGTTGATATTGTTATTGAATATAATTGAACGACAACAACTAAATAATATTTAAAAAAATGAAATTTAAGAGCAAGGAAGCAATAAGGAGGGAAATGCTTAGATATACATGGCTAATGCTTTTACTATAGTTACAAAGGTCATTAAAAGGTCAGCCAAGTAGAGCAGAAAGAACTACCAGCTATTGGAGAAGCAGCAAAGTAATGACTTTTGCAGGACTAAAGAGATTGCAACACGCATGTTAAAGAAACAAGATGGCTGAATTTGTCCCGAATACAATACAGAAACCCACACACGTTTTTATTTATTCATTTATTTTTTAGGTCCATGGGTAAAGGAACCAAGTTTAGATTTGCATCCCATAAGGGAGTGCTCCTGGGTGTATTAAAAAGTTTATGAAACTAATTTTATAATATGAAAATGTACTTCACCAATATCTATAATGTAGGTATGAATATATGAAACACATTTTTATCAGTGCTTGATTATAATATAGATATATTGATTATATATTAGCATTCCTTTTATAGAAGGTCATTTTTGTTAGTTCTTTTTGCAATAATTATTGATCAGTAAAATTTAGTGTGGTCTGGTATTTGCAAAGGGCCAATCTTGAAAGAATGTAATTGTTGGTATATCATTAATTTTAGTTTTTGCCATAAGCAAATAGCATTATACTTTAATTAACTTCATTAAATGTGAACGTACAGGAAGCCCATTTATCAAAATGATCAAATATATATGGTATGGAGGTACTTCCAGATAACTTTGCATAATCAAAAATTAAAAAGAACCATTTAGTTGTGCTGGAACACAATGTTTTCTTTATTTCTCTTTATAAAGGGATGGATGGATGGATGGATGGATGGATGGATGGATGGATGGATGGATGGATGGATGGATGATGGATGGATTGATGGATGGATTGATGGATGGATGGATGATGGATGGATGATGGATGGATGGATGGCTGCAAACTGCTACTAAACTAACACAACTACACAAAAAGGCAACAAAGTATCCCAAAACAAACACCAACTACAACAATGTATTCTAAACAATCACTACTAACAACAAAAATCTCTGAGATACCTTTAACTCCATTGCAAATCATTAATCAGCATGTAAGCAGTTAAATGAAATAAAACACAATAATCTCCTTAGCGAATGGATAAAATAAGAATATATAAAAATATATTTATATTATTAAAAATATTTAATAATAATATAATAAAATAATTAGTTTAAACTAAAGAAACCCCATCTAGTAGGGAGCCCCCACACCTGTCTCCAACATCACCCCCCACTTAGCTATAAGCTAGGTATGTGGGGAGTTGCTAAGCACTGGAAGCGGCTCCATAGGATCCACTTCCCTTTCTCCTACCCTCCATTCCATTTGGGATAAGATTACATGTCACATTACAAAGAAGGGGTCCCTGGGACACCTATCCCCCAACTCTCCCTCAGTGCTAGGCAGGATGGTTGAGTTGGTACCGTTAGGAGTGGCTATGAATAGCTGAGGAGCCAATGAAGATCCTCAGTGAAGACGAGGAGAAGAAAGAAGGCGGCAGTAGGTGTCAGGGATTGGCGGGGATGTATCAAGACAAGAAGAGCCTGTGGATAGATTACGCCAAATGAAGACTGCAGATCAAGATGAGGAGTGAGGGCATCAAAGAGAAGATTGGCCCATTGAGGACTACTTCATGGGTCCAAAGAGTAGACTTCAGGAGTGATGAGTAGACTGGTGATTACTGAGTTATTTTAATTATTAATTGATTGTTTATTATGGTTATGGTTTGTATTTTTTTTAATGATTTTTTTTCTTTTAAATTGGTTGTATTTTTAAGGCTAGGTTCACACTAGCGTATGATGTATGAACCTAGCCTTAAAAAAACTATTTTTCAACCTTAGTAAATACCCCCAAAGTGTGCACTGTATGTATTGTATTAAGAATGTATTTTGTTTTAAAATCTGTTTCATATATGTATACTTTATAAACTAGCATTTCTTCTTTTTTTCATTTTTTTTATTTCTGATAAAACAAGGAAATAAATTTACATATTCAAAAATTAGTTTCATATTGAAAATTTTCTTACTTTAATAACTGTAACTTGGTTAAAAATGTAAAAAAAAAAATATTGTATTTGCAGCATTCCTTTCCTTTCCTTAATGTCCTTAATGTGACTCCCAGTTGAAATGATAATGAAAACTGAAATAACAAGGCTGATGTAGCAGTGGGAAAAAAATAGGTCAGTGTTGTATTGGAAATCCTAAATATTACCATATGAAAAATATGCCCCTAGTGTGAAAAAAATAAATAAATAAGATTTATTTAATTAAAAAATATCTGAAGCTATGTAAATTCCGAGTTCATGCAAAAAAGAATTGAAAACAAAAATATCTAAAAAATCATGACTATATTTATGAAAATAAAGGTTTTAGTTGAAAAATATTGAAAGCTGTTTAAATCCAGAGTTCACAGAAAAAAGAATAGAAAAGGAGTGCTGCAAAATCATGACAACATTCAAGATTATTAAAATAATGTAAATACGGAAATGTACCAAAATAACCAGCGTACTCATAAGCAGCCATAAAGCATAAATATATTTAAATTGATCAAATAATAATATGATATCTAACTGAGGCAGATGTATTATCTGTTAACCACTAATTATCTCTTAAAATTTAGTAAATTAAATGCTGGAATATTTTTCAAATTATGTTATAAACAGGCAAATATAGTTTAGATAAAATTGCTATTTAATGTCTGATAAAAGTTAGGTTTGTGTTAAACATAGCCAAAAGTTACAGCTGAATCTATTTAAATAAATAAGGGTTTCAGTGGTTTCTGCAATTAAATATTGTGGTGACATAGACTAAATTCTATTGGTGCTATTGCCATAGAAACATACTTTGAAACATATTCTAATTTGAATATAGAATACCAATACTATAATACCCTGGTATCTATTTAGGGTGATTGAAACTTTTAAGAAATTGATCCATGTTACATTCATACCATGAAAAGAATACATTAAAATATAGTTATTAGTACCCAACACATGGACAGAATTGGAGAAAACCATGGTTCATTAAAAATGATGTTATAAAAAACATTGCTGAGGAAATAAAAAAATAAAATAAAATAGTACAAAATCAGTCAGTATTTTCAAAAAGTATTATTTTAAGAATCATACCAACCAATGTACAAACAAATGTTGAAACGGCATGTCTGGCATATTTACATCATATATACTATATTCAAATATTGAATAATGCCTAAACCATTTTCAAAAGGAAAAATGGAAACATATAGGGGGGAATTCATGATACTCCGAAGTGAGATGCGGAGTGTTCGCCTCACTTTGGACTGACTGAGATGCGTTGGCTGATGTCCTGCACGTGGGCATCAGCAAGCGCATAAAAAGGGATTCCAGTCTCGGCGAGGCAACTCTTTTGCTCTCACCGAGACAGGAATCCCTTTAATGTGCTCGTTGATGCCCGCGTGCAGGACATCAGCGAGCGCATCTCAGTCAGTCCGAAGTGAGGTGAACACACCGCACCTCACTTCGGAGTATCATGAATTCCCCCCATAGTCAAAAGAAAGTTTTAAAGATACAGATCACATTAAAGATAATGTTGCTCACTAATCTCATGACAAGGTGGCATACCACAGTTTCTGTCATATTGCTCATTTTTAATTATATTATTTATCTAGAATAAGGCATTTAAAGTAGCCTGTCTGTTTCAACAGGTAACAAAATTGTAACTGGATGTTTTAAACAGTAAAGTGCTGGAGTTTATACCTAGACATTAATCTCATAGCTGACCTATAGATCTTTGTCCAGTAACAGTGATTCCTAAATGATGCACATTTTCCCTTTCAGTTTTCAAGTCTAATGATTTCTGGCAAAGGAATTCATCAAGAAATACACTTCCTCTGTTATTTTTATGGAGTATTCTTTATTCTTTTGGTCATGAAAACATTATGAATATATTAAATATATTATTGTAAAATTGTGTTGATATCTTCAGAGAATACCCCAATATGTCAAAAAGTCCTTCTGAAACCCTGAAATAATTATTCTGAAAGTAAGAAAAATTCTTCTTTCACCACTTTAAATGATCATTCTTTGGATACATCAGATTCTACCATTTGTTATTTTTTCTGATTTATATAAAGATACTCCTGGATTGCTACTCTTATCATGTTTTTAAAAATGATTGAAAATATACCATTATGGTCTCACTTTATTGAGGAGGCTTTTGCTAAACTACCAAAACCATTTGCTTTTCCTCCATGCTGACATTACTCATAAAAGCCAATATTTTGCAATATTTCATGGGAGACTGCATCCCTGAGCAAATTTCTCAAGGAAATTTTCCACTGCAGAGAAAGATGATGACATTGGCAACCATAAACTTCAGGCTGTAAAGCTCCCTCTTGAAATTGTGCTTCTAGCAGCATCAACATCTGCTATCAAATGAACTATTCATAAGAATTATCCTAATGTTTATATTTGTAAGGGTGAGAATTGTTCTGTAGATGCGTAAATTCTGGACAATTCACCAACTTTGCATACTGGGGGCAGTGCGGTGGCTCAGTGGTTAGCACTGCTGCCTTGCAGCGCTGGGCTCTGGGTTCAACTCCACCCTGGACTTCATCTGCATTGGCATGCAAGGCATGCAGTACCTGCATGGGTTTTCTCCAGACACCCTCCCACAATCCAAAAATCTACAACTGTGTCTGTTTATGTGTGTGACTGAATAGGGAAACTAGATTGTTAGCTCCACAGTGCAAGGAATGAAGTGAATGATAAATCTTTGTAAAGGATAAAAGAATGCAGATGGACAAAAGGATTTTAAAACCTGAGCTTTCATTAAGTAATGTCTGGTACCCAAGTAATAAATGAATGCAGCTCAAAATACTGATTTTGGATTGTTCCTATTTTAGAAATTGTCATGTTTCCATCCAGAAATGTAATGCCAGAGGTCACTGGGCTACAGGTCCATAAGCCACCTTACTGTTGAGGTATATTAAAAACAATTGATGGCTCATGATCATGACTTAAATAAATAAGCAGTTCATTTATCAAGGCTGGGTTGAGGTCAAGACGTATTGGTGTTTTTCAACCACCTTTTGTTTAGTAATCACGATTTTGCTAGTTTCCCCAGTACTACAAAAAGACAATGACAGCTTTGGCATTGAAGATAGTAGGGGTTTTTCAATAAAAGGACATGCCTGAAACAACATATCTCTTTTATTAACACATTTCAATAATAAAATCTGAAGTGTGCTTCACATTTTATTATTGTTAAAACGTTAGGAAAGTTATTTAATAGAAATACATCGTTTGATATCGTGTTCTTTTGTGTAAGAAGCATTTAGGCCCAACCTGCATTGTCCATTGTCTAGGCTTGTATATTTTTTTTACCTGTGTGTCTTAAAAATATTATTCATTAGGTTTTACATTTTCGACTCTCTGATTTGAAAAAAGGCAATCTAACTTATCAGATGCTTCTAGTTTATTTCTAAAATGATGTAGTGTATGTATGAACTTATCAGTATTTTTATTTTTTCATCTGTGTTATTCCTGTGGTTTACCAATGAACAAGGCAGAAAGATTAATATACAAACAAGCCTTATTTCAAATGTTTTCAATCATGCCCACCAGACAGAAAATTATTTTAGTCATGGTATAATTATCTACCACTGTGTCATTTCTGGTGTAGATGAGATATTTCACAGTAGTATAAATAAAATCAAAACACAAATGAGCAAATTATATAGATTAAAGCCCTAATTAAATAAAATGCTATCCAGCTTCTCTTGAAGTCTGGAAAAAGGGAAGAATGCCAACTGCGCCGTATTAGCAGACTGACCATGAGTCATAAAACTCCTTTGTTGAAGCCATTTCATCACATATTGTATTAACTGTCATGGAAAGTATATACAGAAGCCATTCTTGACCTTTTATTATGATAACATTACCTTGTTAAGATGTGAGAAATGATTTCATTTTGCACAGTGATTATTTGCAGTAACTTCCCCCGTATTTATAATAAAATTCAGGATTTATTGCATGCAGATCATTCTTCCTTCCTTTTTATTTGCCTTGTTTAAAATCATTGCATCCTTGGTGCAACTAATACCTTAAAGACATTTTTACAGAATGAGCAGACCTATTGTGACTGCTAAAATGTATGCACCAGATTCATCAGAAAGTTTGCTTAATTTATTATTCTATATACTGAATACAGCAGTGCCTAAAAGAAAGGGAAAAAGGGCTACTTTAAATCCATTGTCCATTTGTTTCATATAAAATGTGACCATTAAAATATCTACTAAAAAGTAAGTCACAATTTTGATTATGTAAACAGAGTTCAGCACTCATCTATGTGGTTTCAAGTGTGTTTTATTTCACCATACAAGCAAGTGAAAGATACAAACACATTTTGGGGTTACATCCCCCTTATCAAGTGCCTTGAGTGCAAACATTTGTTTATACAATTTGGATTTATTGGAGTGCGCATGGTGGATACACTACATTTATAGCACCACCTGAGACCGACTTATAGAGAGAGTGTGCATGGAAGAGTTTTACTTTATTTCTATAGCCACAATTATGAGGTTGAAAGCATTTTTTAAGAGTCTTAACAAGATGGATAGCGCTTAGATTGGGCACTGCAATCAATTAATTTGCTCACTATGGAAATGTGTACATTCATTAATTTGTTTGTGATTTTTTTTTTTGCAATATATTGATTTTATAGTGAAATAGATCCAAATCAACAATATTCTCAAATTTGCTTAAGTCCTCAGAAAAAAAATGATCAAATATTGATCCAGAAAATATATTTTGTCTACTTAATGTTAAAGTTAGTCTAATCTAATGACAAAGGCATATTTCTTTCCTTTGTTTTCTGTTTGGTGTTTCTAGAGTTAGGTAGTTGTATTGGTTTCTCCTGCAAGTAGATAACAGCTGGTTTTGATAATATAACAGAGTTGCACAATCAAGGGGGTAATTCACCATAGTGCGAAGTGACCTCCGGATCCTTCGCATCACTTCGCACACACTGTTATGCGCTCACTGATGTCCTGCACGTGGACATAAGCGAACGCTTTAAAGGGATTTCAGTCTCGGCGAGACTACTTGAGTGGCCTCGCCGAAACTGGAATCCCTTTAAACCGTTCGCTGATGTCCATGTGCAGGATATCAGCGAGCGCATAACAGTGTGTGTGAAGTGATGCGAAGAATCCAGAGGTCAATTCGCACTATGGTGAATTCCCCCCAAAGTTGGCGGAGTGGACTTTCCAATTACTCCATATCCTAGAAGGTTTGGTTTGTGAGCTGTGCTATTAAAAGTGTTCTGATTATTGCAGTCACCTCAGGTAGGATATTGTTAGAATTTATTATAAATACATAGTATCACAAATACATAATAATGCACATTAAGTTTTTAATTATAGACATCATAATAACATTCCACTGCTGAGAAAGAACTGTCACAAAGTATATAGCATGACAGAAACACAGGTGTAAATTATATATAGCTAATTCAGGAATATTATGAATGTAATGGTTTAGACAAAAATAAAACACTGGAGATGACATTCATTAAATTACTTTAGATAAGTTAATATCCAGAAATGTAGAGTAAAAAGAATATGCAGTTATTTAAAACAGTATTAAAAGTGTAGCCAGGAAACTGTCAACCACCAAGTATGACAAGTAAAGTGTGAAAAGAACTATTATAGCTTCATGAATTCATCTTAACCAGTAATACATTTGTTATTAGTCAATTATAATCTATGTATCATCATTAATAAAATAAATAATTACAAATTTGGGCCCCACAGTGTTTCAATGTGCTCCATTGGCAATGAACTGATAAATACCTCTATTCCTTAGAATAACAATTGTGGGCTAAAATGTTTCTAAAAAGGAAGCAGTAGCTTCAGACTTGCAATAGTCATGAAACAGTTGATAGTTGACGGTACATCTGGAACTGCAGATAAAATTGCCACTACAAAATTGAGCTTATTGGAGTTTTACTGAATAGCAGTCCTATGTATCATTTTATTTATAAAGCACCACACATTTATGCAGTGCTGTACAATTCAGCAATACAAATATAATACAGATATGGGAAAACTGCATTATACAATACAATACAATACAAGTCTAGTATCACAAGAATACTTCACGTTAAGTGTTAGGTAGTGGTTGACACAAGAGGTTGGAGGTCCCTGCCCTGTAGAGCTTACAGTCCAAATACAGTCCTGTTTATACTCACTGATTTTTACTACACCTGATGTAGCTCCAGGTGTAAAATTAATTTCTGTCTGGGAAATGTTGCACCAACTTTCCTGCAACACAGATGGAGAAAATCATTAGCCAGTGCAAAATAATACAAAATTTGCACCTATACCCAAATATCAATAATAGTATATCCCTTTCACAATAACTACAACGTGTAGGAGGGTTGGCAGGATAAGACAGATGAGACATCCCTTCAGTTACATGTTGAACTTTTATTGGTGGTTTATTTTTGGGGCAACAAAAATGATATTGGAAATTGAGGTCCACAATTAAAAAAACCCATAAAAAACAAGCAAAAGTATTCAGCCTCAGGTGAATAGGCTTTATTCAGGTGATCCTATTTATAAAGGTGATAATATCACCTGGTATAAATATTTAATTTGTCTATCAAAAATATTGTAAAAAAAAGATCTATAAACACTCTCTGAGATTTATATATATATATATATATATATATATATATACATATATATATATATATATATATATATATATATATAATTTAAAATATGTAAGAGTTGAAAATAGAATATCATTTTGCATTTTATCTATGCCAGAATCAAATTTTCCCCTTTTAACCTTTTAAAATGACCATTTACACAGTAGGTCCGGTAACTGCTTCAACTAAAGAATGGTTGATGTTTAGTCTAATATAGCATTTCTCAGTCACATGGGGAAAGTGAAACAGTCAGGGAATTTGTAAACCACATTTATGATATGATGGAAATGGATAGTAGATGGACACAACATTTGCTTTTTGGTTGGAGGCAGGGGTTATATGTCTTGGAAGGAAAATACATCATTAGCAACAACTATTTAAAACAAACCCGTATACTGTTGCATTATTTCTTTTTTTAGATCTTCTTCATATAACTGACTACCAAAACAATTGTAATTAATCACCGATGCACCCAAATGATCAATTATTTATATCCAGTTGCCAGTACCTTTTAGTTGCATCATTTTAGACACTTGTATTTTGGAAACTATTGAAACTATTTATTAGTGCATCATCAACCACCTGCCAATTAAACCTGCTCTACCCTAAACAATAACATCAGGATATGAAAGATACAGTTGGAAGGTCAAAATGTTTATTATTCAAACCAATTTTAACAATATCTTTAACTTCAGGTTATTATTACAATATTCATACCTCAGAAATATCATCCTCTTCCAAAATATAGTCAATGTGCTACACACGATGTATGAGTCAGATGGGCAAGTAGTAGCAAGGCAGCTAATAACTAACAATAAGAGTTCACTATTATGTACATTTCACCAGCTCTGCCTTTACAAAACAACTTATGGACAAGAATCCTCAGATTGACCATTCCAGTGCTACAACAAAGAGAGACAATATTGAGAAAGAAAAATTCCATAAACAATCAAATACTTTTTCATTTCCCTGCAAATAGTAATTTATTTATCATAAACAATTTAAAATTGCTGTACAATTGTAATTACAAAATAAACGAATAAACATGGTGGGGGTTGTATACTTCAAGGGTAGGTGTGTCAGTTTGTTTCTTACCTGATGAAATGAGGACTTTCTGCAACTCCCATTTTCTCTTTGCCAACTCTACCTTCTTCCTGAAAAATCCAGTCCACCCCTCGCCCAGTTAATTCCAGGGATGTGAATACTCCAAGGGCTGCTTTATGCATGATTCTGTTGTTCCAATAGCATTTTTAGGAACATTTTTTGAGAGCATTTTGCAGAGCTCTGGAGTGTATTTTAAATGTGACACCTTGAACAATGATGAACATTAGGAGACATCAAGGATAGAAAGACTGTGCTGTAATCATGGTGGATAAAGGCTGTAAACATTTTATACAAGGGGAAGATGCACAGAAATAGTCATCATACACACAAATATAATTACATGAAGGAAGTCTTGGAAAACACTGATTTCACCATATACTCCCTGGCTATTAGACACAGTTATCCAGAGAAATATAGATTCAATCTTTTTGAATGGACTGTGTACTAACCACAGTTACTATTATTATTATTATTTTTTCATTCTTATATAGCACTGTATATCATTCACTTCAGTCCCTTCCCCATGGAGCTTACAATCTAGTTTTCTCAATTTTGTCACACACAGATGAATGTTTTTAGATTGCGGGAGGAAACCGGAGTGCCCGGAGGAAACCCACACAAGTGCAGGGGAAACATACAAACTCCATGCAGATGAAGTCCAGGGTGGCATTGTACCCAGGTCCTCTGTGCTGCAGAGCCATCGCACTGCCCATGACTTATTTTCCTATTTTAGAGACATCTCTCCCTTTCTGCATCAGAGTAAAAAGTTCCTTATATCCCAAGAATGCTTCACAAAAGTAGCCCCTTCTTAGTAGAGGATCTTTAACAAGCCACTTTGTATAGAGAATGAAATACTCTTCACTGAAACACAGTAAAATCATTAAAGGAAAGCAATCTGTGTTCATCCATGCCAGAGTCCATGGAAAACTATCATCTTCATCTTCTATAATCCAAGTGGTCTTGATCTGTCATCGTCACACCTGCCTCTTAAAAAAACTTATTTTTCTTCAATACAAGTCTATGTGCAGTTCCATGTCAGATAGGATCTGCAGTTACTGCTTTGTTGCAGTGGCTGTGGATCAAGTAGAAAGTGGAATTTGTGGACTACATGGACCCATCCAGGACTACATCATGGGTCAGAACAGAAGATGTCAGAAAAGGAAGGGTTAACTTTAATGCAGACCTTTATAAATTACATATGAATTTAGATACTGTGCATGGGTCATATAAGAACAAAAGATACATAAAAATCAGAATATAAGTCCAAAACCAACAACCTCTATCAAAAAATCCAAACCTAAACAAAACCAAAATGAGGGTCCAAGTCAATGTTCTCTCTAAACTGAGCGAATGAGCGATCGCTCAATAATTTTCGAGACGTCGCTCACATTTTTCGGCCGTCGCTCACTAAATTTTTAGACACTGCTGGACTGGCAGTGTAATAAAATCAATAAAGTTTTGTTATAAAGGGAAAAAAAAAACTGCAGCTGCAGCATCCCAAAGCAGGAAGTGATCCCATGTGCTGTGCTGGTCGCTAAGGTAGGTAGAGAGAGGGGGGGGGTGTCTGTCTGTGTCTGTCCGTCTGTGTGTGTGTCTGTCCGTCTGTCTGTGTGTGTGTCTGTGTGTGTGTCTGTGTGTGTGTCTCTGTGTGTGTCTGTCTATGTGTGTCTATGTGTGTGTGTGTGTCTGTGTCTGTCTGTGTGTGTGTCTGTGTGTGTCTGTGTCTGTGTGTGTGTCTGTGTCTGTCTGTGTGTGTGTCTGTGTCTGTCTGTGTGTGTGTC
>WMED01018824.1:0-12595 GCA_019650415.1 Pipa parva | reverse complement strand
AATTAAGTGTTAACGGGCAGTTGGACAGGTGTACCTAATAAAGTGGCCGGTGAGTGTACAACCTCCAATGTACTTATATATTATTTGAATGTTCATAAAGACTGGAAATCCCTAGTTGCCATTCTTAGAGTGGTGTAGGATGAAGAATCAAAATGGTTTAAAGTGATCATGAAATATTTTTAGATGGAAAAGTGTTTATGTAGTTATATTTTTTATTCTGTCTATGGGGAAGTGTGACTTTTGTACACTGTATGTCTTTGTGAGAAAGCAGTGAAGTGTAATGACATATTATGGCAAGTCTGCCACCACATACACAACTAGGTACCCTAGCCATTTACCAAGGTAAGTGAACGGGTACATAAGTGACTTAGCCATACATCCAGTTTATGAAGTAGTGAATTGAGATATGCTATTTATATAACACCTGCTTATTTTTTGGGAAACCTTGAAAGAAGAGCAATGAATTGTGGGTCATTGTTTTCACAGCAGCTGCTGTAGTGCAGAAAATGTGACACAAATAGCATAAATACAACCAGAGCTTTTATTCCATCCAGTGTGTAATAACAAATTACATGTAAACTTGCATGTAAGCTAAATACAAGGACAAGGGTCATTAAGATTATGAGACTTGCCAAACATTACAGAACTTTATGGACATTTAATAAGCGGATTGCACAGATCTAAAATCTGCTTGACTAAGAATAACATTTTTTCAGATATTTATCTATATAAATTATAAGCAAATATTGATTGTTGTTCGTTGTAGACCTGATCATATAGACAAGGTCGGTCAATGTTGGCTGCAGAGTGCCCGGGTTGCACGCAAAGCAGGGCATCACCAAACTGCATACAATGCTCTTCTTAATGCTGGGGAATCAAGGCTGTCTGAGCTCAATGTTGAACGTGCAAAGTGGCTTTGGTCTAAGGTAAGTTTACTATGTTTTTAAATGTAATTTTCCCCTAAAAAATAAAAAATGTCCAACCAGGCATGTATCTAATACTGACCATGATTTTTACAAAACCCCTATGGAACCAAAATGAGAATGATTGTGGATATAGAGAATGCTACTGAGCTCTTCAATAAGCAACTTCTATTTTCTGTCAGACTGATGGAAAGATTAATTTACATCCGTGAGGTAACACACTGGTAAGAGTAAAGAAGCATAGTAAGAAAAGATTAAATATGACAAAATTAATTAACAAGAAATAAAACTACTTTTGGAAATCATCCTTTGCAGCTTGATGGATTTTTGTATAAACAGTCCTGCTTTAACGTGTCACTGTCTGTATGTTGCTACATCAACCTGATTATGGTTATCTATAACTATAGGCTCATTTTTGCCAAGGGATGTTTAGCACAGTGTAAGGAAAAGATGCTCTCTGATCACACTGTTAGGCTCCAGCACTGCTCCTGCTCTCTGTACTTTGCTAATCTCTTTCACCAAATAGAGCAAGGGCAGTAGCAGTTTTACAGCTCTTCTGTTAACAACAATCAGAAATGAATTAACAAGTGCAATCTTTCTAGAAAAGTTATCATTCACTGGTATAGTGAAACTAGAATTCTGAAAGACAAATTCTGATTGGTTGCTCTGGGTTACTAGACCTCTGTAAATGATTGCCTTTGTTGATGAATAACCCCCTGTAATGTGTTTATAGATTTGTCGTTAGTATTGACATTTCTATCATAATATCCTTGTTAGTAAAAGTACTACCTGCAAGATTGCCACCAGAAAATAAAAATATATATAAAAATGATTCCAACTAATGTACACTGTTGATAATTTTAGATCATACCTTCAAATAACAGTAATACTAACAACAAATAAAAAAAAACCACTTTATGTTTAATCCGCATACCATTTCTTTTTTTAAATTCCAAGAAAGGTTGATGATTTATTTGAAAAATAAAAGTATCTTGCACTTTTTTGGGCAATGTGGGTCACTTCATTCATTTTTATTGTCAAAAGTTCCATAGAAATTAGCAGGGCTTGACTGGGAGATGTTTACCTAAAATAACATTTTTTACAAGTACTATGTAGGGTAGTTGTCAGGTCAATCCAAATGGCCTTTTTTTAGTTTATTTTTTTTATTAGCCCTTTAAAGGGCTAATAAAAATAAAATTTAATCTTGCCCTGAAAAACTCTTTCCATAAAGCTGAAGTGCATTTCTGTTGCTATTCTTACTCTTTAAAAATCTAATAGTCTCTTGCTCTTCTGCTAGCTTACACAACGTACAAAGTTGGTATTGATTCCGTCATCATTCCCATCAGTGGCCAAAAAGACCCGGTAAATGTGAGAGTGATGTCACATGCTGGGATATGGACCTACACACTGTTAAATAAGTAAAACTTTCAAGCCTGCTCATGTTACGAAAGATTAAACCACTTTGTATTCAAACACTAACGCCTGTCTGTCAGAACATATCTTGGACCAATAACATATCATAGAATCATATTGGAGGCGTATTTATCAAAGTCAAACAATAATTCAACAGGTATTTCAATATTCAATTTCCGCTAAATATGTAAAAAATATTGAGATCTCTGATATTGCTATTTGTTAATCCCCTTTGCAACAAATTTTCATCAGATTCAGGGTGGCAACAATCCATTATTCTCATTACCATAATTTTTTGTGGTGAAAATAGTTGCCAATATAAAAATTATTTGCAACTGAATAGAAACTCAATAGAAAGCAATGTAAACTACAGTGGATTTAATGTGACAATTTTTGAAATCATTCTGTTTCAGTTTTTGAAAACTTTTAGTCACCACTAAACTGATTGCAATTAAAAAAAAGTTGTGCCGGAAAATGCATAGAAAAGCCGCAATTAAAATTGAATAACGGCGATTAGGTTGAAAAGACCTTGATAAATATCCCTGTTTCCCACAGGTGGTAAATAATGTAACTAAAATGTTTTCATTCCACAGGGTGATGTGCATCAAGCACTCATTGTTCTCCAGAAAGGTGCAGAACATTTTTTGTCGAATACCAGTGCTTCGTCAGAGCAGCAGCTTATCCATGGCAGAGCCATGCTGTTGGTTGGGCGCTTCATGGAGGAAACAGCTAATTTTGAGAGCAATGCTGTAATGAAGAAATACAAAGTGAGTGGAGCAGTGAGGAAGCTGTTTTGAAGCTTGAAATCTGTTTTTTTAAATTTAGAATGTATTATGACATTGTAACCATATTGTTCATGCCTTTATAGAATAATACATCAATATTTTTTGTTTTGTTGTAAATCACTTAAGGACGTAACTTCTCTGTTGCCTGAGTGGGAAGATGGACACTTCTATTTTGCCAAGTACTATGACAAACTGATGCCAATGGTTACAGACAACAAGATGGAGAAGCAGGGAGACTTGATAAGATATATAGTTCTTCACTTTGGAAGGTAAAAAATGTATGATTAATTAATCTTAAACTTGACAAAATATTTGTTTTCTTTTGACATTGTTCCAAGGAAAATAGTTCCATTAGTTTTGAGAGAAGGTAGGGCTGATGGGGAAGAATGTTCATATAAGCCAGTAACTCACTAACAAACACAAATTATAGCCTCATAAAATCCACTCAGTTTACAGTGGCTGATTTCTTTTCTAAAGTGCAAAATTGTAAAATAGTATCCCATTTATTCTTCTATAAATGTACTGTATAAAATGTGAGGTCAAAACTGTGATTGGTCATGCAGTTGTTACAAACTGGTTGTTGACTTATCATGCATTTGATTCTTTATATAAAATGTCTATTTTGGATCTGTTAGATCTGGTTAAATTATAGTTTACTTTGTATATTGTGAATGTATGTCATTATCATATGAAAAGTTTTTAATTTGGGGAGAAGATACATATTTATTTGATAAATTTGCTTACATTTGTGCATTATAGGTTTAAAATCACCAGTTATTGGAAACTGGCTCAACATTTCCTCAACATTTGGATACATTATTTCCAAATTTGACACCACATTGTTATAATACTACAATTAACTTTATGCAGTACTTCACCGACAGTCAGCAAGTTGTTTGCTCCTCTAAATCCTATTCAAATATTTCCCCCTCAGATCTTTGCAGTATGGAAATCAATTTATCTATCAATCAATGCCACGTATGCTTTCACTATGGCTTGACTTTGGTGCTAAAGTCTATGAATGGGAAAAAGGTACTGCTTCTGTTTTAATGCATTTGTAATATTTTATATTATTTATGTTTTCAAAACTGCCCACCAACCACAATCCTAGATCATTTTGCCACTTTAGTTTGGAACATCCAACATATTTCTTTCCTATATATTGGTTTGTATCCCACAATCCTTAACATTGTCTCCTGTAACCATACATGCTAGTGACCTAGAATAAACAGACATTTAGATTTGTGGCATGTTGCAGACATTATGTAATATGTGTTATTCCCTTGCCTTGATAAATTTTGTATGTAATATTTCTCTTTTCCAGCTGGTCGTGGGGACAGATTGCAGATGAAAAATGAGTTGCACAAAATCAATAAAGTGATATCTGAACATACAAATTGCCTTGCTCCTTATCAGTTCCTAACAGCCTTCTCACAGCTAATCTCCAGAATATGTCATTCTCATGATGAAGTGTTTGTTGTATTGATGGAAATTGTGGCAAAGGTGTTTGTGGCATATCCTCAGCAGGCAATGTGGATGATGACTGCTGTGTCTAAGGTGTGTTATAACTTCTTAAGACATGTTTAGTATATTATGATGTTTGAATTGAGGATAGAAGGACATCAGATCTGATATTTTTCTACACATACAATCTATCCAGAAAGATCATTCTACTCACATCAACACTTTTCTTACAACTTGCCTTTTTTCTGCTAAAAGTTAATATATTCAGCACACTAATATGTAGGCTACGAAGTCTTCTCCTCCAAGGATTTTTAATCCTTTGACTTTTTCATGAGGGTGCTGTTCTAGCCGATATGTTGGTCTTTCTACCCACTTGTGTGCCAATTGTCTGGATGCCTGCTGTAGGACCACTCTTTTCTCTCTTGCCTATCTTGGGCTGGAATTCTCTTACCTGATCAAATTGACTTACAAATCTATTGTTATCTGGGAACTCTTTTGATTGATAGATTAAAACCAATCATCATCAAAAGTTGTCTTTATGAAGCTATCACTATATATCCATCCACTTACTTCTAATCTTTAGTAAAAGTCACTGAAGTATCATTTATCCTTCTCTCCTATCCTCCCCCCTTTATTACCATGCATGTATATTCTGCACGTATAATAATATTTGTGAGGATTATTGGGGTCTTGGCTGCTACCTGATATAGAGCTTGCAACATTTAGTAAAGGCATCAGCTGTTAAGGCTTTCACCTAAAAAGCAAAAGATGGAGAGGTCCACTATGGAGGATTTAGGAAAATCTTATAAATAATGTGCACTGGTGTATTTTATTAGAATATCAGTTACAGGACATCAGAAGCATCCAGGGCCTTTATATTCAAACTACATAATTTATCCTTCCAACTATATCATCTCTCTCATTCAAGTCTAACTTTTCTATAAGAAAGGTTCTGATACAACATACTTTCTTTACAGTTCCATTAGTACATTGACACGAATATCAAATGGGTTATTTCTATTAGATTATCTAAAGTTAAATAGTAATTATCCAACAAAAAAAGTATGTTTATTAATAGATTTTTATATTTCCACAGTCATCCTATCCAATGCGTGTAAACCGATGCAGAGAGATCCTAGATAAAGCAATACACATGAAGCCATCCTTAGGAAAATTCATTGGTGACGCTACTCGCCTTACTGATAAACTTCTGGAGCTATGCAATAAACCAGTAAGTGCAGCAATTTTAATGAATGCACATATAAAAGAAAACAGTGAGATTTATTTAACATCCATAAAGATGCTGGTAAGAGGGGATCTGATTTTTAAGAAAATCATCCAGTGTCTTTGAACTGAGAAACAAAACACTTATTTACTTAACTGATTTGTTTTTGAATCTTTGTGTAAAAATGTCCTACTTCCTCTAATATATGCACTTCCATTCTCTGACAAAGAACCAGCCTGCATTTCAACAATATTTCTGTGAAGCAATTCTGCAGATTTTATTGACTGAATACTTGTAAATTTACTTAACACATTATTCAGACATCTTTTCTCCAATTAAATTGTTTCATTATAATGACAAAAATGTAAGAATACAAATGTATGAATTGTAAACTCATATTCATTTTAAAGTATTCTGAACTATTTTTCATAGCAACATAATTACTTCATTTTACCAAATTGTCCATTTTCTCCTAATACTGTTTTTGCCTGTAGGTGGATGGAAATACTAGCACTCTTAGTATGAGTATTCACTTCAGAATGCTCAAGAAACTGGTGGAGGAACCTTCATTCAGTGAAATCCTTATTCCTCTTCAGTCAGTGATGATTCCTACACTACCATCCACTGCTGGAAAACGTGATCATGCTGCTCATGACCCATTCCCTGGCCAATGGGCATACATCTCTGGCTTTGATGATGCGGTGAGCATTGCAACATGTGGGCAGAGATTTTGTTTGTGTGTGTCCCACATGTTCAGTCATTCTTTTTGTGAAGTGTTCTTACAAAACTGTAAACAAGAGCACTACATGCCTTCAGAATATTTTCTAAGCCTACAACAACTGTATTTCGAATACTGTTACTATTTTTTCTTAATTTAATACAGGTAGAGATTCTGCAATCTCTCCAGAAACCGAAGAAGATTACTCTTAAGGGATCAGATGGCAAATCTTACATTATGATGTGTAAACCAAAAGATGACCTGAGGAAAGACTGCAGACTAATGGAGTTTAACTCTCTAATTAACAAGGCAAGTTTCCCATCATATGATGGATATCAGTGTGCTTTTATTTAGAAAACTTTTTGACAAACTTTCCATTATCTAATATCTTGCTGATCAGTTTTTGCTTAAGACCAGGGGCATCGTCTATTTTGTTCCTCAGCTGAAAAAGTAGTATTAGTTGTCCTTTATGACATGAACTGCACAAGTCTATTAGGTTTTCTCCATAGGCAATTAAAAGCCTGATTACTAGTAGCTCAGCTACAATGTAGCCAGGATGACCATGGCCTAAGACAGATCAAATTAACAAAACAAATACAATCTGTTATCTCTAATTAGCTTCATCCGATAAAGCAATCTATTTTATATGAAAAGAATGAGCTATATTAAGTAGTCATTTTTAGATTTGAGACATGGACTGTGTATGTGAGAGTACATGTTAAACCAGGGGTGTCAAACTCTTGCCCGCAGTGTAATTAGATTTGTCCCACTGGTGTGTTGTCAATCAGGTCCCACAAGCATCCCCTTCAGTTATATTAGCCACCCCTCCCAATAATGGCCAAATGGAAGGTAGTAAACAGAAGCTTTCTATAAAAGTGGAAAGCAGAATATCTGTTCACAAATGTAAAGGACCTGTTTGAAAAGGTTCATCATTATTTGTGAAGAGAATGAAAAACTTCCTCAATTGTAGACTATGTCCTGTGGGTACCTAATTTGGCCACCATCCAAGAGACATCTATACAGCAAAAAGCTTGTTTTAATGACTTATTAGACATTCGTGACATCTCTGCTTTTTACAATATAAAATCGGATAGGAGACGATGCAGAAGAAATTAATATATGAAGAACAGAGTGTTCCAGCACAGGATTCTTAGTTATGTATGAAGTGCCTAAAAATGAATACTGGTATTATAGTACAATTATAACTTGTGGGAAGAGTGGTCTGACAGGCAGAAGTGTGCAGCAAAATATTATTTCTCTAAATTCTCTTGGGGGCACAGGACCATGGGGACCTTACAATGGTTTACATGAATTCTGGCTACTTTTTTTCTCTGAAAAAGTTAGCAAAAAGTTAAACACTAGTTTGGCCCAAAAGCTAATGTTTAAAAAAAAATAAATAAGGATAATGTATTTTTTTCCATGTAAATCTGAATCCTATTAATAGCAAGTCTACAGATGTATAAAGAAAAATAGAAGACTGACCAATTCCAGTAGTGTGAGTACTTGTGTTTAATGAACCAGTATCCTGGTCAATATCACAGTAAATGATCATTTGAGAAAGGACTACCAGCCCAAAACATGTCATGATACTGGTTCATTAAACACAAGTAGTCACACTACTGTAATGGTCAGACTATTTTTCTTTATATTGTGTGAATTTGTGCAAAGGAGGATGCATTGTGTAGCAGTGGCCTGAAGAGACATTGTTTGCATCTGGTGGAACACGATCCTACTTAATTAAGTCTACAGAGATAATTGTGACAATAAATTGATTAATTTTACCTAATTATATGTATTTGTTGCTTGAACAGTGTTTGCGCAAAGATGCAGAGTCAAGGAGGAGAGAACTTCATATAAGAACCTATGCTGTCATCCCACTGAATGACGAATGTGGGATTATAGAATGGGTTAATAACACTTCAGGGTTCCGGAACATACTGATCAAACTATACAAGGAAAGAGGTATGTATGTTTAGGTTAGTATAAATGAATGAGAATAGTTTCTACTCAGTAGTTGTTAGTTGTTTCATGTGACAGAATGATTGAGTAGGCAGCACTGATAAACTCCTGCACTAGGAAATGTATGTGTGATGTGTACTGGCCAGTTTTCCATGAAAAGGTACCCTCCCCTGGACATTTTTACCCTACTTACTACTTAGCACATGTGCACAAGTCAGCTTTCCCTCTATAATCTCTTGAATTCCAAGCTTAATTTATGTGGCCAAAAGGTCGACACACTGCTTAACCAATTGCAGTCAGGCAGCTTTTTCTTCTCATGTTGCCTGACTTGCAGAACAGAAAGAGAAGGGTGAGTTGGGGGAAGAAAATTTCAGCTTTCAGGAAAACTAAGAGAAGCAAACTGCAAGTATTATTTCTTCCCTAAACCTTTTTTTATTTATTTGTGTCAGCAATCGGCCTAGTATAGATAAGGAAATTTATATCAGGATAAATCTCCTGTATGCTATAGGTAACGGTAGCCTACTTTGTGTATTACCTCTGAAACAGTAACCTCTACAACAGGATACAGGAAACTCACACTGACACAAAGCACAGTATTGAGACTCCTCCAGGATAGCGCTCTCTTCTTTGAGGAAGTCATTGTTTATTTATTGGAAAACAAACAAAGCAAACCTGATTCATTATAATAATTTAGAATACATGAAAGTAATTGGTTACATATAAGAGCACATCCATGGATTGGTTAGTTCTTACATTATATGGGTGAGAATCTTTACAACTCATGGTCACAAGAAAAATCATAAGTTTATTACCTAAATACAGTATAACAAACGATTACTAAAGGTTAATTTATGATCTATTGTCCAGACATAGAATAGAAGCGAAGTGGTCACAGCTGTTGATCAACTGATATTGCAAGATTGTGAAACAAAGGGCACAGATACCAAAGTTAATATATTTGCTGTTTTAGCAAAATTAACAGATACTGTTAACCTTATAATTATCCTAAATGTAATATGGCTGAACTTATGTTTCACATATAATCAATATTCATTTCTACCTTAACAGTATAAAGGAGATTTATATGTATGTGTGCAGTTATATCAGCATTATAGAGCCCCTTTAAGGTATTGTGTTCAATTGCCATTAATCTTAAAGGCCTATTTTGATATCTTGAAAGAATTTGGAAAAATTGACGCCTTTGATATTTTTTTATATATTATGTAATAACTAGTTTGTCACAATGAATGTATTATCAATCTGTGTAATTTAATACATTTGCTTGCTTTTTTGTAACAAAATACTTTATTTGGGACTCTCTACACATCAGAAAAAACTTCTAGATCTACTTTACTTAGACTTTAATATGTTCGCTTGTATATATTGATCACATGACATTTATGTTTAAACTTGGGGAGTGGTTAAAGGCACCCATGACTATAACTACTTTTCACTTTGTTAGTTTTGTAACCTGAGGAAGGGAGGCTGTTGCCCTCCGAAACGTAGTTTTTGTTTTCTTGATATCTACACAGTGGTGAAGTAAAGTATGGTTATATATCAATATTTCAGTGTGTGCATCTCTCTATTTTTTCTTTTGCAAATTTAGGAATGGGCCTTTAAGACCTGGTACAGGCATTATTGTTGTGATGATGGTTTTCTCCTCCTAATCCATCTTTCTGCAGCTTTAATATGAAAAGTCATAAGGCATTCATCTGTACACTTGGAAATTGCACTCTACATACAATGGATGTACCTTAAGGGAAAAACAGAAGTAAAAAACAGACAGTAGAGTCTTTATATTTAGGTGTTCCTAATATGTGAATATAAACTCACAGATTCATCATTTTGTTTGATTCACAGGAATATATATGGGTGGAAAGGATCTACGCCAATGTATGCTTCCCAAAACTGCCCCACTTCAAGAAAAGTTGAAAGTTTTTAATGAGACCCTGTTGCCTCGCCATCCACCTGTGTTCCATGAATGGTTTTTGAGAACATTTCCTGATCCTACCTCTTGGTTAGTAAATAGATTTAAGGGCTAATTAATTTTAAGAGTAATTGTTTAGTTGTATTTTCCAGGAGTAAAAAAAAAAAAAAAATGCATTGTGTTCTTAAAAAATGTTGAAGACTAACTCCAATGTGTATCCAATAATTGTGTTATCAGTGCTTGCCACTGAACCTGAGTCTCCTAGAATGCCTAATAGATTACAAGGGTTTGTACACTAGAAACAAGTAGCTGTAGTATGGTCTTTTAAATCACAATTACTACATCCAAATCCTGTTAAGCTCTGGTGGTGTTATCGCAATACATAGCGATTTGATTCCTGTTTGTGTGGTACACAAATTATATCAAATTACAGTATGAACGATCATACAAATTCATACAGACACCAGAGCAATTGGTATCAATGTAAAAGTTCTGTTCTTTATTTCACAAGACATTTTATACCATATATGACCAAAGGAAAAGGGAGGTTTCAACATTGGTTAATAGTGGCTTAAATGGCTATTCACATAGCTGGGAATGTCTTTACGTTAATTGGTTGTGCATACACTGCATCCGGAATGCTGGGTATCGCATTTTGACTGGCATATGATATGCCTCGCACAAAATGCAGCCAGATATGAAGAGCCGTGAATGCCGAGGGTGCATTCACACTTTCACTGGTAAGTACAATAGAGAAATATGCTAAAGCAAATTTTTTTCTCACATAAACATATTATGCACTGCGCATAATACACTAGTGTGAACCTAGCCTCAAGTAAATATTTCTTCCTTATATAATGCTACCCGATGGCATTACAAGCCATACCTTAGTTTAAAGCATAGTTTTATCAAACTATGGGGGTACTTGAGCATAGTCCAAACTTACCCTACGCGAGACTAGAATCCCTTTAAAGCGTTCACTGTTGTCCGCATGCAGGACTCAGTGAACGCGCAACAGTCTCTGCATACTGATGCGAAGGATCAGAGGGTAAGTTCGCTCTTTGATGAATTACCCCCATATATCTCAAACAGTGGGATGGGCTTCATTGTATGGTCAGGGAAAATCTTTTAATATCTGGTCACACCTCTAGAAAGAACTACAGAATTTTGGGCTTAATTTATCCTGAAAATCTATGTTAACTGATAACCATCGATATCTGCAAAGCTTTAACTGCTGCAATATTCTTTTAGAAATGGTATAAAATTTTTAGTATAATGATTATATATATATATATTTCCATATAGATGTATGTATATATTTAAGATTGTGCTTGTAGAGAATTAGCATGTTGGGCTTTTTTGCAGGTATAATAGCAGGTCAGCCTA
Organism: Pipa parva; assembly: GCA_019650415.1. Classification (NCBI taxonomy): domain Eukaryota; kingdom Metazoa; phylum Chordata; class Amphibia; order Anura; family Pipidae; genus Pipa; species Pipa parva. Next base: position 795 of record WMED01018824.1, on the reverse strand, counting down.
TTGCCGATCAACTGCTGTGATGTCTATGGTTGGCTACATACTGGGTCTTGGAGATCGACATGGAGAAAACATTCTTTTTGACTCTCAAACTGGAGAATGCGTACATGTGGACTTCAACTGTCTCTTCAATAAGGTATAGTATATGTTAGTACCAGAGATGCAAAGGTCCATTGAATCTCATATAGGAAAAGCAAAATATCATGTTTACTGATGTTAAGTGACATTGAGACAATGAGTGTAACACATTCTAAAAATGGAAGAGGATGAGTGATTAAAAAAAGGGAAGTAAGAATCATAGGGGTGAAGACAATTAAGCAACGTAAGTTTTATCTTTCTATGTTTTTGCCACATATATAGAACCAATGGCACCAGCTGGAATTTTAGGGCCCCCCCATGAAACACTAAAATAAGGCCCCCTGCCCTTGAACAACACCTGTGTTAACCTCCCAACAACACTGCTAGTCTTCATGCCAGTGCTGTGACAAAGTTCATTGGTGCCCACGGCAAAGGTGAAAAAATGTGGCCCCCCTACTTATAGTTTCCTCCACACAGTTCAGCAGTCCCCACTGCCTCAAATATTAGAGCAGCTCCCCCCATAGTTCGTCATACAGTGTAGCAGTTCCTCCCCCAGTGTGTCCTATGTAATGCAGTGTAGCAGTTTTTCCCATAGTGACCCATTTGGTGCCATAGTACATCCCATATAGTGCCCCACTCAGTAGCAGGAACACCAATATAATGACCAGAGGTGGGTAGTAACTAGTTACTTTTACTCAGTTACATTTACTCAAGTAGTTT
>WMED01018822.1:0-12595 GCA_019650415.1 Pipa parva | reverse complement strand
CCCAAAAACTGCCCTCGCCTTATACATGAGGTCGACTTATACTCGAGTATATACGGTAATTAAAAACAGTTAGTGTGGACTTTGCTTTTCAGATTAACCTTGAGACAAGAGTTTGATAAAGAGCGATACCAGTAGAATGTATTGATTAAGTAATCCTCTCCAGTATCCAAGTTTTGAAAATCTGCATTGGTTTATTGTTCTCCTATAAAAAAAAAAATTTAATAATCTGTGGTAAAATCTGTGCCAATATTTTTAACTTGCTTTAAATTTAAAGTTATTAACAGAATGCATTGTGGGATTGAGTTTAGAGAATTCGTCTTTATTTTGTAGAATGTAGGCATGTTTCTGGTTGATATATTATTAATTTATTTGCATGTTTACAGCAGGATTTCCAAATGTATTGTTGTAGCTATTTTTATTGCAGTGGTTTCATTTGTACTACTTTGATTCTGTGTGATAATATTGCTTAAATATTTGGTAGTACTGAAAGCATTATTTTCAATAAATAATTTCATGTTGAATTTTAAGATTAAAATATAATATAACTTCTCTGAAAATTTTGCCTTTTTTCCTAACTTACTAAATTATCTATTTTCTCTGATTATTTGAAAACCTAATGACTTCCTAGAGCAGCGATTCTCAACCTGTGGGTCGATACCCCTTTGGGGTTCGAACGACACTGTCACAGGGGTCGCGAACACGCTGTGAAGTTGTAAGAGACCGCAGGGTTTCACGCATGACGTCAGCCCAGGGGGTCGTGGTCTCAACTAGGTTGAGAACCACTATCCTAGAGGATTCTGCTGTAAATTTGATTTATTTTATTTTATTTTCATGGATGTAACAACTCAGCCAGTATACACACATTTATTTCCTCTTGTATTTGTATCATTAGCTTGATAAAGGGCCCTTGTTACTTGAATCATGTTGTGAAATAAATCACTTTGCATCATATGCACATGCTGCAGTCCTTTATATATTTGCATTTAAGAGTCTAATCACTTTGCAAGATGTTGAAACAACATGTCATTGGGATATTTTTTGTATGATTGGGCCACTGTGCCTCTGAATAGCCTCTGTTGTTATAGGAAAATCCATGGCCCCAATGCTACCCCTAGAAAGATTTTTTACATGCTTTTATCAGTCAGTTAGAAAAACTTTGTTGTTCAAATGGCAGCATTCTGGAAAATGCAGGCATAAGTGTCATTGAGATATCATTAATTGTGTATTTTCAGAAAGAGATAAGAAGTTCTCTTGTATTGGCAATGCTTCAGCAAATGCTAATGGAAGATAAAGCAGATATGGTGCGGGAAGCTGTCATCAAAAGCCTGGGCATTATCATGGGTTTCATTGATGATCCTGACAAATACCAGCAGGTATGATTCCATGTTTTCTTTATAAATATTTGTGAAAGGACTAGTAACATAAAAATCAAAAAATCCCCTTTGGATTGGCACAGTTATTCAAATACAGCACTAAAAATCTTAGATTTGAAGTTAAATTTATGAATTGTGTTAGTTTCTGTTTGTTTTTTTCTTTATTGACGGCAGCCATGTTGTTAAACAGATCATACCCAATCTGATTCTAGAAGAGTTGGGAGAGAATTGATAAGAGAAATGCCATGCAAATTACAAAATCTAGAACCAGCTTGTTTGATGTATTTTCTCTCCTCTCTCTTTTAGGAATATATGTCTTTCCTTGTATGCTTTGCACAAATTTGATATGGTTGTTTGTGATTTAAGGATCAAGAGTGTTGATTTTTTTATTATTATTTTCCACCAGGGTTTTGAGCTCCTCCTTACAGCTCTTGGTGACCCCTCAGAGCGGGTAGTAAGTGCCACCCATCAGGTTTTTCTACCTGCGTATGCTGCATGGACTATGGAGTTGGGTAATCTGCAGTCTAACCTTATTCCAACACTTCTTGGGAAAATAGAAAGACTCCTTAAAGTAAGTGTTGAAGACACTTTGGTTTTCCCCATTCCTTGATATAAAGTATACCACTGTTTGAATGACCTTCCTTCTAATATATTTTAATTTTGTTTTCTGGTGGTCTGCTTAATTTTAACAATAAAACCATCTCCCTCTTCCCAATACTGTGTTCTTTGTACAAAACAGATCTATGTCTGTTTGATAATATCTTGCCTTAATTTGTGATCTCAATTTGATTTATTTGCAACAGAACACTCTGATAATTGGGCTGTAGTGCTTTTTACATTGTGTTAAAAGCACTTGGCATTCATGCACCCTAGTTTTTCCAGATCATTTTATAATTATTACACATGAATTATATTATAAGCAGAGGTACACAGAAAATTGCTCCTTATAGGGTATTCATGGTTAAAATACAACTTCTATTGTTTTCAATGGTGAGCAAAGGTGAAAAGCCCACAGAAGCCTCCTGCAAACTTACATTAGTTAGGTTTACTTCCATCACCATACTAGTCATGTTTGGAATACTATGCATTTGTTGTACCTCTGTATGTTGTAGCATTCAATATTAACTTAATATTCTTCTTTCCAGGAAGGAGATCATGGGCTGGATGAACACAAACTTCACATGTATCTTTCAGCCTTGCAATCCTTAATACCTTCACTATTTGCAACTGTGTTGCAGAATGCCCCATTTACAAATAAAGCCAAGCTTCAGGGGGAAATGCCCCAAATAGAAGGTATAAGCAACTCTCCCTTTCCTCTCACACTTACAGAAATGGTTTTTGAATATGTTTTTCAAAATGTATGATTAGTCGGTAAAAACTTGTGCCCCTCTGTCTTTTTTACCTTTTTTTTTTTTTCTTTCTCTTGTGGGAATCCTACACTGATAATGTAATATTTTCACTCTATTTCTGCATTTACTCATAAGGCCATTTAAAACAAAGTCCACGGCTTTTGCCTTGCACGGGAACCTTTCAGAGATTGTACCTACCAAGTTGCAATGTTTCCTGAGAAAGCATGTTTACCTTTAAAAGCTGTACAGAGGGAATACCCTTCTCTACAGAAACCAAGATGGCTCTAAGTATTAGAACATTTGTAACTTTAAAGCAATTTAGATCAAATTGGAAAAGCAGCCCAGAGTTTCAGCAGTGGTGGTAGTGGGGTATTCTCCTTGTCCAAAACGGGACCAAACAAGGACTGATATTTCTTATACTAGGGTCTATCTTAACCTGATGTGTTCCCAAAAAGGAGCACCCATGTAAGTTCTTCATGCAGACAGAAAGCAGTGCCTTTTTTGTTTGTGTGTATCTGAACCACTCACTTATCCTCGCTCATTGATAAACAGATTTAACAAGATTATATTCACAATAAAAGTAACATCAGAAATCAAGGCAAGTTTGCAGTACTCTTTCCATGCTTTTCCCACATTGCAGTTGTAGAAGAAATCTAGCATGACATGTTGTTGGGAGCAGTTTGGCAAAAGATTGTATCTGATAGAAATCATCTCCTCTGTCTCCCCATACAACTGCTAATAATGGAGAGAAAGAGAGTTCTACAATTAAGGGATTAGGTAATGGATTCCCTTTGACAGTATTTTCCAGATAAAATATGTGGTTATGGCCTGGTGTCTCATTATTGTAATAAATAGTGAGGGTGCTTCTTAAAGCAAGAACAGACTCTGTATTGCAGATTTGCTTACATTAGCACTTGCAATGTCTTTTAGTCATTTTTGCCTGTACAAGCCTTTTAACTCCTAGTTACTTTAGTCAAATTAGTGGTTGCTTTGCCCTGTCCACATGTTTGGAGCATACTTTCCCATCCTTTCTAGTTGTGACGTCTTCCATACCAAAATGCACATCTCAAGCTGTATTTGTTACCTGGAGATGTGTTTTTTGGATTCTATTTTGTAAACATTGGCAGTGGTACAAATGTGTTCCAGCTTTATCCTTTGTTAATTACCACTGTGGCTTAAACAACAGTAGTGCTGTATAAATAAAGCCCTTTCCCTTTGGCTAGTATGGTCTGCAGCACTTAAAATAGATTTGCAAGCTGTGTAATTTTCCTGTATCTGACTCAATAGTTTAAGCATATGAGAATTTGGAACATCCTCTGCTTATAACTTGCTGTTAAGAATGCTTTTCTACCTGCTAATGTTCCATGTATTAATAATCCCCTACAGTTTATGTAATTTATGTATACTTTGGCTCTACATATGAATTTTTCATTGTAGAGGTAAAGCTGTCACATAAATAGTATACCCTTTCCCGTAACATTTATTGAAGTGTCTTGGAACCAAACCCAGGTATTTAACAGGGTGCTGTATTTGGTGCCCACAAACAGCTTCTCTGGGATCAGAATTGTATGTGCCAGTTACTGTAAGATTTAGCCCAATGTTTACCTTTCTCTCTAGCCTTTATAATGTTCTGGATGGCTTATTTTCCAACCAATGTACCAAACTCTCTACAAAAATAGTGATCAGATGTGTCCTATGCTACTGAATCATGGATTCACATCAAATAACCTTAAATTCAGTCTATTTGACTTTCTTTATTTAGAGATGTATGAGGACATATTGTACAGTGATGTTATACCAATAGCACACTAGTAAAATGTCTATTCTGACCACTTCAGTAGTTTTTCTTAAGTCCTGAATCTCTTTGCTGGGTAAAGGGACTCCCATATAGATTTTGTAATAGGCACATTTAAACAAGTTTTCTATGAATCTGACTGTATTGGGGTAGTACTTTACATTAATCTAGTAGTGTAGTGAAGTTATATGGGTATGTGATGTATAGCTTTGTCAAAGACTGAGGTTATTTGTCATACACAGTCTGGTACAAGGTTTCTCACCAGATTTCTAGTGCTTTGTCATTTACTGTACATGTTGTAGAGCTTTTCTCTCTTTTTTTTTTTTTCTACTTTTCCATTTATAATCCTTTTTAACACTTGATTGATTATGGTACAGAAAGTCCCTTTTTGATTTGTTTAAAACAGATGATCATTTTTGTGTTTTCTAAAGACATAAATATGTTGTGTCTGTGAAGGAATTTTAAATTTAGGTTGATGTTGAATTTTGAGTGCATTTGTCTGTGTCTGTACATAATCCTTCTGTCCCATTCTTGTTTCTTGCTGTCAGTCAGGGAACATCCCCCAAAGTGCTTGTAGAAGGAAATGCCTGAAACTATTTTTCTTACACTGCTCTTTACAGTGACACGATTTCCAAGACCTATGTCGCCCCTGCAGGATGTGGCCACCATCATTGGAAGCCGTGAGCAGCTGGCCGTCCTTCTGCAGCTATATGATTATCAGCTTGAACACGAGGGCACCACTGGCTGGGAAAGCTTGCTTTGGGTTGTTAATCAGCTGTAAGTGCATTATACTACATGAAGGGCATGTATGTTTTGGACTATTTCACACTTTTCTGAATATTTGTCGTGTTATGTTAATGATTTTACAAAGGGATATACCATTTGAAGGGTCTGTTTCCTCAGTTATAGACAATTATTTTATTATATACAGTGGTTCTAATGCATTGCAGTCTACAAAAATAGTATATAAATGGTAAAAAAACAATATTTACCCTTTATTTTTAATTAACAGATGCCATGAACAGCCCTATTAAACACAGGATTTTCTCAAATTAATAGCTGGGCACTGTTATATAGCTGAGCAGCTAATGGGTCTAATGTACATTTTCACTGTAAGTGGTATTCCTGCCTACTATTAGATGAACCAGATGTACAAATGGCAGGTTCTACTTATAAAGTAGTATAGTAGCTTAGTTTATAAGGCTGAAAAAAAGACACAAGTCCATCCATTTTAGCCCATTATCCTGCAATGTCATAATGTTAATCCATTGGAAGACAAAAACCCATGAGGCAAGAGCCAATTATTGTTATATTAGGGAAAAATATTCTTTCACAACTCCAAATATTGCAATAAGAATAATTCCCTGAATAGAGATCCCACCTCCAGTTTTCTAGTACCCATAACTTGTAATGTTCTTACACTGAAGGAAAACATCTAAAACCCCTTTTGAAATGGAATCGGCCATGACAATTTATTCAGTATAACTTCTCCTTTGTTCTTACTAAATCTCTGAGAGGACAGGCACTTAGGGGGTAATTCAGGGAAGATCGAAGTACCCTTGAAAAGCTTCTCAACACTTCGCCGAGTCGGGTACACGCTCACTGGTCTCCTGCAAGCGGAGATCAGTGAACGCTTTAAAGGTACTTAGGCTCACTTCGCGACCACTCAAGTCGCCGAGCCGAAGTACCTTTAAAGCGTTCGCTGATCTCCGAGTGCAGGAGACAAGTGAGCGCATACCCATCTCAGCAAAGTGATGAGAAGCTTCGCAAGGGTACAGCTGGTGGAAAGACCCTACAGTTTACTCTCATTTTTAAATGTAAAATAGAATTTGGTCCTGTGTAGAGTGTGCACTTGGGATATAACCATATCTCTCCTAACTATAGTGCAGTACTGTCTAATCATGCATTTTATTTTCACTATTATGTTTCAGATTACCACAGCTCATAGAAATAGTTGGTCGCATAAATGTTTCATCAACTGCGTGTGTCCATGAGTTTTCCCGGTTCTTCTGGAGACTATGTAGGACTTTTGGAAAAATATTCACAAATACAAAGGTAATTAAATATATTTAAATAAAACAGATCGTTTTGAATTAGCGCTGTCCTACTTACCTGACACATCACCACCTTCCACAAGTACACTGCTTGTATATCACTTTATACAAAACAGTAAGGAATTTGTGCTACTCCGACCGAAGTACAATGCCCAGAAGCTATGGACTTCCCCCAATGGACAAAGGATGTTTCCTTGCTAAGCAGTTTGTCTGGCAGGATATCCGATAAATACAATATCCAAAAAGTGAGTGGAGGGCAAGTCCTAATGCCTGACTCAACGTGTTTCACCGCATTCATGCGACTTCCTCAGGAGAAAATGGCGGTGTGTTTAAAACTGGATCGGTGTTTGTTAAAAAGCCCGGTGCTTATAGTTTTTCTTTACAAAAATATTTGTGCTGTCATCTTAAAAAACAATATACATAATTAACAAGTAGTACTAATTTCTTCTGCTTCTCTCTATCTTTATCCTTAACTTGCTGGCCCACCCTTGAGTTAGTCAGTCCACTGAATTCTTTAAATAGCTACATTTCTCCTTGGTATCTTCTGTGTGCCTGGAGTTAAAGCCCAGGTGGCCATTTATGTTCTAGACAAAGACATGCTTATTAATACAAATTTAGGACCCACAAGATTATTGGTTGCTGCCAATAATCAGAATGTATTATTTACTTCTTTTAATCTATTCAGTATACATCCAACTTTTTACAGAAGTTCCTTTTCTCTGTCCTACCTTCTTTTCAGCAGTTCAGTTTGGAATCGTAAGCCAGGGATCTGACTTAAAAGCCTTGAGAATCCTTCATAACTTAAATATCAATATCCTGCATTTGTGCATCCTCACAGACTTGCTGCAATCTGCTTCTTTCTGATTGTTTTTTGCATAATTATTAAGAATTTTGTTAAAGTAGCTGAATTTAAATTCCAGATGGATCAGCTGAAGAAGTAGTAGGGGGGCAGTAAGGAGAGGTTTTTGTAATAATGTCTCTCAATCTGAAACTACTAGAGATGAATGCTATACTGCAAATATTGTGTATTTAGCTGTGGCAATAACTGCTGGAGGCTAAGCTAAATATGTATAAAAACTGTTGCCATGGGTATTTGAAAGGAACAGACATATTCAGATATGCTTTGAAGCATTTTTCAGTGGTAAACAGGTTACTGAAAAGGTAAATTCAGAAACACTTCTGTAAAGCAGCTGCTACTGGTAATGCTGTATTTCCACTTTCAGGTGAAGCCTCAGTTCCAGGAAATCTTGAGATTGTCTGAGGAAAATGTAGGTAAGTAGCTTCTTTCCATCTGAACTTCTGCTGTTCAGAACTACAAAGCAGCTCCAGTTTTATTACTCTGACTTAAAAAAAAATTTGTAGTTTGTAACTGGAAAACATCTAGAAACCAAGGTTTACACACACATTATAGTTTCTTGTTAAACTTTTGTTTTGAAATGTGCAATTGTTAATAGTGTTGAACTCCTGCATATGCTAGACACACCTTATTGTACAAATAACATATACACTGTAGACCAGGGATCGGCAACCTTTTGGTCTGAGAGAGCCGTATACATGCGGCTCTGCTTAGCCCTTTTGAATCCAGAGCCACTGACGTCATATGTAACGTCACATAGGTGACATCAGCGGCTCCAGATCGGCTAGCAACCCTGAAGCCGGTGACGTCAGTGGCTCTGGATTGGTTAGCAACCCGGAAGTGCTGAGAGAGCTTTGTTTCTACAGCGCTTGCCGGCTTTTAGCTGGCAGACTGTAACATGCGGTGCATGCATGTGAGCACTGCTCGTTACGGTCAAAGAGCCAGATGCAGCCATCAAAAGAGCCACATCTGGCTCGAGAGCCATAGGTTGCTGACCCCTGCTGTAGACATGTTATTTATATATTTTTATTTTTTATTCATTAATGGTTGGTGGAAACTATCCTCAAGTGTGCCAAAAATTAGGATATCCTCTACATATATAAATGTAAATGTAGGAATGACTATCTGAGGCTAGCAAGGTGTTGTATTCTTTTTTTTCTTGTTTTATAACCAAATAATTTCATTTTAGATTCTGCAGTAGGAAATGGGGTGCTTACAAAAGCAACAGTTCCTATATATGCTACTGGAGTGCTTACATGTTATAATCAGGTAAGCCATTTACTATATCTTCCTATTCATAACGGCAACCAATCATCTTTAACCCAAAAAAAAGCAAATACTCTGAGTTAGAGAATCAAAGTAGCATAGCCACACTTTATTAAAGCCGTAACATGTTTGGGCTTGGATGCCCTTTGATAAGTTTTCCAAGTGTTTTGTCACTGCATGCAGTAAACCATTATAAAATGACAAGAGTAGCCATACAATAAGAACTATTACCTAAAACTCAATTAGAGCATAGTAATGAGGCTTTGATAAGTTTACTTTTAGATACTTTGAAACCATTAGCATATTGGAGTGATCCATTGGCAAATATCTGTTCTCAGATCTTTTGTTCTGCTTTTAGGAAGAAGACCGGAAACTGTTAGTGGGATTCCTTGAAGATGTGATGATGATGTTGTCTTTGTCACATGCTCCACTGGACAGTTTGAAGGCGTCATTTGTTGAACTTGGGTAAGGAGTGTATTAAGATATTTCTTTTGGTGATGTAAAATGCATAACTTGTGAAACAAGATTTCTTGTATTGAGCTGATCTTTAGCAGTATTTTGCAGAAATGTATTTTATTAGACAATTAAACAAACATCGTAACAATAGTTAATAATAGGTTATAGTTTTATTATTCTTCTGTTGTAAGTGTAGGTTGTTTTCCTTTGTTTTTTGTGATACTGATGTATTATTGGGTTTATCTACAGGACTAACCCAGCATACCATGAGCTGCTCTTGACTGTACTTTGGTATGGAGTTGTCCATACATCAGCTCTGGTTAGATGCACAGCTGCTAGAATGTTTGAGGTTAGTAATTTTGAACAGTAGTTTTCATTATTTTGTATTGCTTGTGCACTGTGTGATGGAGCAGATAGCCTGTATTATTCTAATGATTTTACACTTCCACCACTCTACATTACTTTTTCATTAACAAGTTTCTTCAAATAAAGTGTTAACAGTAACGGAAATTGGTTACCAAGGTCATTTTAATGCTGGGATTGTATAATAAAAGTAGTCTAGAAGGTTTAAGGTTTCTTTCCTGATAAAACTTTGAAGGAATGTACGCTGCTTTATTAGTATGGATCATCTGGTGGGACTTTCCAAAGCACCTGTGCTATAAAGCGTTCTTGCTTTATAAAGTTTATCTTTGGGTAATAGTGGGGACAAGGCTATAAATGCAAGCAGTAACTTTTGGCATGTCTTCTTTCCTAATTCAGGTTTATTGTACATCATTCCATTAGTAGTTTCATTGTACACTGGGATTAGTTTATCAACTCTTGGTTTTATTTTCGTAAATATCTTCTTTTTTTTTTTCTTTCTTTTTTTTAGCACCATCTAAGTCCCCATTTATCTGCAGTAGTGCTGTTTGCATTTTACTGTTTTTACATTTTTAAAAAACAAACCTAGTCATTCATCAACAGCGGAACTCATTTTATAGAGCTATAGCAACCAGTCAACATTCTGTGATCTACAGCAGGGGTCACCAAATATGGGTCCACAGGCCCGTCTGCACCAGGCCAACTGATGGTGACCCCCGCACAGGAAGTGCGTCAAATAAGGATAACAATTATTGCAGTATATTCCAGTATCTTCAAATTCTGTAAAGACTCTTACTATTCATAATTAGTAGGATATTTATATTTTATTTGTTTCTAGCTAAAAGCAAGTTTTAATCCTTAAATTACCCTGCAATTGTTTTGATATTTCCCAGCAATATGACCTCTGACTGAATTGAATTGCAGGACAGCTTTTAATAGCTGCTCTACCTTCTGGTATTTTAATTAACACAGGCTCAACAGCAAGCTGTTTCATTTCAGATACTGTACATTAAGTTGTCATATTTCTGCTTTTTCAGTTTTGATTTAGTGATTTCAGATTTTCACATAGCACAATAGACCACCGTCACTGCAAGACAGTTTCCAAGGAATGTTTACTGCACACTGTCTGTTAACCAGATTGCATTTGCTTTTTTTTAAATCTGAAACCCATTTTTTTTTTCTCCATCAAAGATACTGAACTTTGTGCAATTTTGTGTATAGTAATTACCTCAGCAGGCTGAAATAATTCACCAGGATATTTAATGTAACAGTCTCTATTGGATTCTTTGGGTATTTGTAAATATTAGACATGAAATGTAAGACTGGCCCCCAGAACACAGACAAAATTCCTGGTGCTCCCAGGCCTCAGTGGGCCCCTAATGGGACTTTCAAATTGCACCATCATTCCAAATCCCTGAGGGTAGTGCTACGAATGTATGGAGTTTGCACACACAAAAGAGGAAAGATACAAGTAAATCACAGGCAATTGAAGAGACAAACAAAAATATTTTGCTTAGCAGGCCCCTTATCTTGTTTCCTTGAGGACCCCAGCACTGCAGTCTGACACTGTAATAGACATGTGATTGTCAGTCTACTGTTAGGCTATTTGAATAGTTTGTTTTTCTTTCAGTAACTGGTGTCTGTCATATCCAGAAGCAACTAGACCTAGCTAATGCAAATGGAATTGAGGGCTTTAATGGAATTATGGTAGGCCATGTCGCATTATTCAGGACAGGGCTTTGGGGAGGATAGTATGTGGTGTAAGAGACTAGGACAGTGGTGACAAACTTTTTTGGCACCAAGAGCTGAAAAGTGACATCACTCACAAGCGCCTTCCCCCAAAGTGCAGGCACTGACGAGTGATGTCATCGCGTCTGCATGGAGGAAGAGCTTTGCCGCAGCTATCTTGACAGCAAGCGACCGCTCCTTCAGTGTAGGCCGCAGATCTGACCTGAAAACTGTCAGGTCAGGTCCATGGCCTGCACTGAAGGAGTGCTTGCTCGTTGGGGGAGGATCAAGGATAGCAGTGGTGGCAACATTGCACATGCCCTATCTAGTACACTTACCATAGGTTTGCCACCGCTGGACCAAGATCAAGCAGCATAGGTAGGAGTTTAATGCTGATATGTGAGAAGCCCACAATGCAGGATTATAACTGCAAAGGGCTTGCATTTACTGGGAGCTCTTGGGACAGAGAAAACTGTAAAAGCTAGTTTTTCCAGATTGGCTAGGTTGGACATTACTGAGAACTATAATCTCATAAATACTGGCTATTATGCATTGCATTATCATCTGGAATCAGCACGCAGTGACCCTGTGTTCTGTTGTCTACAAACAGGGTTTTTTTATTTTTGTTGTTTTACCAGTTGACTTCTCCATTACCATGAAAATTATAAGGTTACTAGTTACAAGGTTCTTCTTTAGATTAGAGTGGACAACGTTATCACCAGCACTGGAATCTAATTTTTCTGCAAAATTTGATTAATACAGCGACAACTATAGATAGAGAAACCTGTAAACTTTGTACAGAGCAAGGAGTTGGACTAAGGAGTGATATTACATTTAAAGTAATGGTAAATCAGCTGCTAAATTTTCTGTTATCTGACAGAAACTGTGAGTCACTAATGGCTTTGAATGCTTTCAAAGTCACCAATCACTGACTTGCATTGGAAACCAGTCACTGACTTGCATCTCCTTTCAGTGACAGAGAGACTGCTCTACACTTTTGTGAAAAAAAAAAAATATAAGGGATAGAGCAAAACAAGAAATGTTAGGTATAACCAGGGCTGGGCCTAGGGGTAGGCAAGGTAGGCGGCTGCCTAGGGCGCAGTAGGAGGGGGGCGCTATCTTAGTACCGGCCCTTCTCCTTACCTACCTCCTTCTCTGCCCGGCTGTCACTGCTGTAGCGCTTAACACTACAGCGTTCCTCCCTCTCCAGTAATGATGTCAGTTCCTGGAGCTCACAGGAACTGACCTCATTGCCGGGAGGAGGGAAGCTGTAGCACTACAGCAGTGACAGCCGTTCTGAGGAGGTAGGAACAGTACTAATATAGCGCCCCCCTCCTTCACAGGGTAGGGACTAGGAA
>WMED01018821.1:0-12596 GCA_019650415.1 Pipa parva | reverse complement strand
AACTTTTCAGATGATTTTCAGGGGTTAAAAAGTAGTCTTATACACAAGCAAATACAGTATTTTATTGACCTTTAAATTCTATTGATTATGTTCGTATAAAACGCCAACATGAAATACAGCACAACAGTAAGTTAAATGCAGTAATGCAAATTGGTAAAAATTATACAGTTAAGTGTCAACACTGGTAACCTGTTCTGATACCAGAAATAACACATTAGTTCAGAACTCAGTAACTATGTATTAGGTGTTATAATGGGTTATTATGATTTTATTCATCTCTTTTTGTATTCTATTTATAAGGAGTTGAATTCTTCATTTATACAGATAACATTATATTAGAGATTAGTAGTATAGAATAGACAGAAGTAATCTGAACAAAATAATACCAACTCATTTCAGGATTTAATGCTCTGACTTTGAATTGTCAATTTGAATTTTAAATATTGTAACTGAGCTAAAATTAGTTAACTCATATGACACCTAACATTAACTAAACTAAATCTCCAATTATAGCTATTAGTTTTGATTTGCTTCATAAAAAAAAAATGTTATTTTCCAAAATGCTTATTTAGCTTTAAATGAATCTATTCCTATATCAGTGTGATATACCCCCCCACTCTGCCCATCATTCCATATTGTAAAGACAGAGGAATAACGTACCTGCAGGATTCACTGTTAAGGATTTACAGAAATTGATGTTTCTTATATAGTGTTTGTTTCATTGTAGCATCCAATAGGAAGAGAGATTTCTACCTGGGGAACAGGTGTAGCAAGCTGTGATCTACATAATGAGGGGTGTGGTGAAATGGATTTACTGAGAACTGAGATAGTAAATGATGGAATTTATCAAGTGAAATGCAAAATAATAAGAAAATGTATCACATCTTACAATAAAAATAGAATATCTGTGATGTTTGATGAATCTTAAAGTGCGCTTGCTTTGGTGTCATTGTTAATTTATTATAAAACTGAATATACACTGGGATGAAAGTAAGGAACCTGTTTTTGGCAGGAAGGAGTTTATGCGCATACTTAAGTTTCAAAGGTTATTTAAAAGAATGCAGTACAATAATATTTTACTTCTGCCAGAGCCTGAGATTCTGTTATGATGGTCTTTTGTGCAAGTGAGTCAGCATTTTATTTATTTTTTATTCCAAAATGTGCTCAAATATATCAGGTTTCAATTCTGAGATTTTTCTTATGATATATTTATACCAAGCGGAGATCCACTACATCTAGAGTAAAGAAAGTTTTTGCACCAACATAGAAGGGGGTTGTTTACTGTAAAAGAAGTGAACTCTCTCCCTTGATCTATTTCTACAAAGAACTTTAAGTATAACAAGATGCTATGGCTGATTTAAAATGTTCCAAAGGGGCCTGGATGACTTCCTTGAGTATATGAACATTAGATGTTATGTGTACTAGATACCTGAAGGTGGCTTATTGATCCAGGGAATTATACTGATTGTACTTTAGAGAATTACCCCCTGATTGTTGGCAACTACAATGGCATCCAACACTTTTGAAACAGGTTTCAGAAAAGAAATCTCATAAGGTAAAGCAGTGTTTTTGAGGAACTGATCATTGATTTCAGGAAAAAAGACCATACGTACATGCACCCCCCTGTCCGGATCAACAACACCGAAGTGGACAGGGTTGACAGCTTTAAATTCCTGGTTGTACAAGTATCCAGTAATCTAATGTGGTCCCTAAACTCCTCGAAATCATTAAATAAAATAAAGCCCATCAAAGGCTTTATCTTCTCAGGCATCTCAGAAGAGAGCGAGTCTGTACAAGGATTTTATTAGACTTCTATAGATGCTTTATAGAAAGCATACTGTCTTATTGTATCATTGCATGGTTTGGGAACTGCAACACCTCTGACAGAAATGCTATCAAAGGGTGGATAAATTAGCCCAACGTACCATTGGTGTCCAACTACCATCCATTGAGAGGATATTAATGTCAGTCGCTGTCTGTCCAGAGCCAGAAGCATCATCGCTGATGAGCATCACCCAAATCACGGACTTAACTTACTCCTTCCATCCAGCAGACGGTACAGATATCTAAAGTCCCGCACAGTCAGACTAAGGAAGAGTTTCTTCCTGAATTCTCAATCTCTCCCTTTCTGCACACTAGTCTCCAAATATCCCTTCCTCCCCCCACCAATACCATTCTCTTGGACTTAACATACATTCATCTGCATGTACATTCTCTTATTACTATTTTAACAAATGTAATTTAATTTATAACTATTTATGATATAATTGATATAATATATTCCTATATTTATTTATTATTTAATTCAAACATCTTATTACTGCTATTTTTGGTTTATATGCTACTTACTGTTACTGTAGTCTTTGTACGCCTATCGATCCATGCTTGTTATTCACTGTTTATTGCTATTTGCCTTTGTGGTTGCCATTATTGTTGAGCGACGATGGCAATAATCGTCATTGGACCATTATCGATTTTTTGAAATCATGGAATGGATAATCGTCAGCCTAGCCAACAACAATTATTGCCAATGACTATTATGACTATTTAAATCATAGCCAGCAAGAATGCAGCTACAATTTAGAACCCAATTGTTTCCCTATAGAAGTGATTAGGTATAACATCCCCCCAGCTCTAAACCCACTTACAGTGAAAGCATTCCTTAGCAATAAACCATGCCTCAGTCTTAAACTTCTTAGGCAGTCACTGCACCAGAACAAAATCACATGAAGGGTCTAGGCTGCTGAGAAAAGATAATTGTGTGGTTTTGTGTGATTATTCTGTTATTACAGCTGTCTGCTGCACTCAGGGACATCCTATTGGATGTCCCTGTAAACCATAACCAGCAAAAGTGCAAAGCCACTTACAGTGATGATCACTAGGGGGAGCAGGGGCCACTGTTTAAGCAGCTAAAAAAGTCAGGTAGCCTATAAAGTCACGTATTATTACGCTTAAGGAGAGTAAAAATGAAAGATAAGAGAGTATAGGTGATACCTTTTATTGGCTAACAGAATAAATGATAAATGCAAGCTTCATCAGGCAATAAGATGAAACTGCAACAATTTTATACAGGAAAGTAAATAACTACTCACAAAGAGAGTACCTAATTACTTCCATAGGGAAATAATTAGGTTTTAAACTATAACCGCACTGTTGCTGGTTATGGTTTATATAGCTGGCTTAGTGGATTCTTTGCTCGATATTATCGGTACGATTTTTGCAAAATCATCGATAACACCCGATAATTGTAATAATCGTACCAATTCGATATCATCGCTCAACACTAGTTGCCATTGTCTTCTCTAATCTATGAGGCATCTGTAATTTCACTGATTCATATATATTGTACTTATACAGTGACAAATAAATCTAATCTAATCTAATCTTCCTAGGCTTACATTTTTCCTCAACCTTGTTCCTGACTGTAGTTTATACCCAATCTAGGCTATGTAAGAAACAGCAATAATGTAACATTCCTGTTACAAAATCTCAACCCTTGGTATAGGATTCTGCTAAGGAAATAAAAGATATGTAAAGCAGGATGGAAAAATCAATGAAACAATAGATTACAAAATGTTTGGGCATAAATAATGAAATACAATAAATAAAGAAATCATTTTATTACTTAGATTAACAACTTCTACAGAAGAGGATGTTTCATTTACACAGTTATCCACAGCCACACCTTTATTTTAACTTTAGGAATATCAGTGGCCGCCATCTTAATTAGTCTGATTATAATTGTGTCCATGGAAAAAGTATCTAAAAGAATTTCAGTAAATGTAAAACAGTAAATCCAAATCTTGGGTTGAATCTTTTAAAGCAAACTGTTACCATCCTTACCCATCGCAGGAATATATACTGTATATATATATATATATATATATATATATATATATATATATATATATATAGGAATATATGTATCTTATTCACATGGATTTATACATTTTATCCTTTTGTAGATTTTTTTCTATATGCCGTATGTAGTCGATTTTAATAATTCAATATGTGATTTAGAAAAATATTTAGCAAAGTAAAAAAAAAAAAATGTAAAAATTTGCCACATATATTGAAGTTTATTAAACTTTTATGACAAATCTTGTCACCAAAAATGTTTTTGCTGTATTGAGAGTGGTTGATAAGCCATTATCCTCCCTCTATGGGAGATGGTTAAGCAAATTTTCCATTAATATTTCATTAACAACCCCCCCCCCCCATTATCATGTTTTTTCAAGAATATTTGAGATAACTAATGTATTACAACTGTGATTCAATAAATGTTATAATTTAATCTTATAATTTATTAAATCTGGACTTAAACCCTTGTGCATAAAGATGAATAAAAATAATAATGAATAGGCCATATATATTGACAGTATATCCAAGTGTGTATTTTGGACACAGTACTGTATCTGAGTATGTTTGATGAATATTTAATTAGGGTAAACTTGAGGAAATTAGCACTGTATAAGGTTGGACACTGGGTACCGTATTTTGATATCTGGCATATGTGGGAGATATCTGACACACTGTCAGGGTGAAATTTGTTAAAATCGGAAATTACCGATAACGCGAAAACGATACCATCGCGGAATTTACCCATATCGTGATAGCGATATTTTGGCCATTCTGCAATTGAAATCAATGGTTTGGCCGAAATTCGATATCGCGATATCGGTAAATTCTGAAATCGGTAAAATTCCAATATCGTGATATTGATGATATCGATATCGCGATATCGGTAACACCTGTTCGATATCGGTAATTTCCAAATTTAATACATTTTGCCCTAAGGGTGAAATTTTTTAAAGTCAGAAAGACCGCTCTAGGTCTTTCCAATTTTACCAAGAGAAATCTCCTTTATTCTCATGAGATTTCATTAGAGATCACAAGATTGATTTTCGCGATCTCCAATTTTTGATATTTTCCAAGGAAAGGAAGCCATGCTACTAGTATAAAGCACAGCTACCTTTCCATGGAAAAAATTCAAAAACTCAAGATCAAGAAACTCAATCTCGAGATCTCAAATGAAATGTCGAGAGAACAAAATGAGATTTCTCTCGGTAAAGTCAGAAAGACCACTAGGTACTATATCTGTGTTCATGTTTGAAAGTCTCTTTTCATTGCAACTGGATGTAAATCCAATGAGCATTGGATAGAGTATGTTGGCAACTGACAACTGTGTATTATTGATGTGCATGGCTCACTGTATCTTTAAATAAATATGCTGAACAGGTATCTGCTGGTCACTGCATAATGTAAGTAGCTGCTACTGACCAGTCAGCAGATGAACTGGACATTTGTACATTATGTAGTTTTTGAGTAATTAAAACCGTAACAGTAGCTAGTCAATAAACCCTGAGAAGTCTTTGAAACTTGACTTGAAACTTAGCTTAAAACTGAGATGTTGCAAGTGGGGGTTATTGAATAAAGTGAGAATTCGACTGTCTAATTCTCAAACAGCAGATTCCCATACCAAATCTGTGACCCTGACAATTTTCCCACTGTAAAATTTCGAATGGGACACTAGTTCCATAGTAAAGTCACGACTGTGACAAAATTCTCATTATAAAGCTGTGAATGCGACAGTAGCAGTCTATTGTGACCATTTTTATCTGGAAATTTTGCACCTTTAAGCAACAATTCGGACTTTAGCAAATAGCCCATTCTATCTTTTCTTTTCTTGACCAAATTGTTTCTCCAAGAATTCAAGCTAGCTCACTAACTGATTAATAAACCTAGCTAGATTTATTTAAATTATTTAACTCATCTCTGTGTTGAAAGTCTCCAGACTCATTGGAGAAATGATTAACTCCTCACTGCACCCTCATTAATTATTCTTCTACAATTCATCCCTTCATTACCAAATAACTGAAATTCAATAATGTGACTACTAGCGATGGGACTAGGTAATAACATGAAATATTAATGTTTTATTTACTTGAAATGGCTTCCTTGAAAGCCTGTGATATAATCTACAATTTTATCAGTGCTTGATGAATAGAGCTTTGTGGTCCTCAGAGTAAATTCCTGTTTAACAAGAACAAGAATATAATCATTTACTATAACTATATACCATGAATAGTACGATGGTCTATAAACATGTTTATTTGGAACCTTTCATTAGAAAGAAATGTTAACATCAAAAAGGCATTTTGTCACATGTAATTAAAGAAATGTAATCTTGATCAATATTCACTGGTGGGCCCCTAGGTTGGTAAATATTTTAAAAGTAGCTTTTTATGTGTGCATATGAGTTAGACAATTGATTTATTTTCCCAGGCTGTAAAAAAATTACAAGGTAAAAGCTTTAAAATAATTTATGTTAATAAAGACAGAATGTAAATGTATAATATAATTGGTCAAGTAGATGTGATACTTCATGGGATGCAGCAGTCATAGCTTTGATTTCCTGATGGGCCCCAGATCTCTTGATTCCTGGTGGGTCCCTGAATTCTTGTTTCCTGGTGGGTCCCTGAATTCTTGTTTCCTGGTGGGCCCATGATCTCTTGTTTTCTGGTGGGCCCCTGATCTCTTGTTTTCTGGTGGGCCCCTGATCTCTTGTTTCCTAGTGGTCTCCTAATCTCTTTTTTCCTTGTGGGCACTTGATTTCTTGTTTCCTGGTGGGACCCTGATTTCTTGCTTCCTGGTTGGCTTCTGAACTCTTGTTTCCTGGTGGACCCAAGCACTATAGTGCAAAACTGTCCACTACCCCTTGGTTTGAGGTTGTGTAAATGGCATCTCACTGAAAATGTCCATAGAGCATTATATACTACTATTTAAGAATAAAGGAAAAGAGAGAATAGAAGTTGAAGTTTCACTTCAATCTTTAGTGAGCAGCCCAAGTACAATCAAGGAGGCTGAAAGGGTTTCTTGCCAAGGCCATTCTCCGTCCATTCAGAAACCTAGCGCCAATCTGGGAGTAGTGAATCTGAAGAGTCCCCCATGTATGGGGAGTACCTAAATGACATTCTATTCCTGAGACATTACATGTTTATTTCCCATATTTCTATTTTTAGACAAAGTTCCTTGTTCTTTTGGTTGGTCTAGCAGAAGCCATACATTAAAACCTGGAGGACCTCCAAGCAGTGTATCATAATAAAATCACCATGACCTTAGATGTGAAAAACTGGACAGCCAAGTTTTCAATCTCTGTATTTGATGTGAAAAAGGCACTAAAAGTATCTCCAACAAAGAGAGAGAAACTAAAATGGACGGAAAAGTCAGCAGAAGAAATATCTATAAAAAGCAGAACCAAAAATAATAATCACCTTTAAAAAAACTCAAAGAAGTACTTTCCCTACATTTTATCCCTGGTGTTCCATACTGAGGCTTTAGAAGATAAAATGAAAAAAATAACAGATGCTAAGTAATAACAAAGCAGGACTTTCCACATCACCATTACTGCTGTTTTCAGAATTCTCCAGTCTGTTAGGAAAGCTGCAAGACTGGAAATATTTACTCCTTATAGCACATTTTGTATTGTAACATATTCTTACAAAATACACACCTCCGAAAGGCCTGTAAAAAAATTCTGGTTGTACCATTATAAGGTTCCCTCCAGGAAAAATGAAGATTGATCAGTTTTGTCTTCCAGACAAAATGTTTTTATGTCACATAATAATGTCCCTCTAAGACTTGTGGCATGTAAAGCATTTGCCATTCTTTCTTCAGCCAGAGTCAGGCTACAGGGAGGAGCTCCACTTCATGAACTGACAATATACCCACATGCCAATAGGTGATTTATACTGAAGAGGACCTCTCATAATAAGGCAGGAGGGGATCAGGGGGATAAATTCAAACTAAACAGTAACTTTATATGAGTTCCACGGATAAAGCACCTCAGTTTACTGCAAAATTAAGTATGTTTTTGCTTACCCAAAGGGGACGTGGTCAGTTAGTGGATGTGATCTAGGAAACCAAGAATTCTGTTCCAACGGACTAGAATATATCTAGCACAGGGCAGCATCTAGTTTAGTGGTCTTAACTTATGTATTCTCTAAAGATTAAGACTTCGCTAATCAAGCAAGAAGTAGTGGTTGTAGAAAAACATCATTTTGGTTAAATTTTATATTTTTAATTTCTACAAACATATGTCTTGACTCTGGGGTCAGAGAAATGCTCCTAATTCTGTCATCACTAAATAAAATAATTCTCTTTTTCCCAAACTCCTCTTGTTGACCTGCTGTTGTCTTTTGTAATTTCCTTGAAGCCAGTGACTTTTTTCTCCTGTAGCTCCCTAGATTTTCCATGTGGTAAAATAAGGGTGAAGGATTTTTTATCATTTAGGTGATCTCATCTGTTAGGACCCCTTTAGGAGACTATTTAAGGACAGGCAGAGGAAGGTGCCTCTTTAAGCCTCCATCATCTGCAAGGAGGATCCTGTATTTAGAGAATAGCAGTTTTTAAGGGAAAAAGGCCTAACTAGACCAGTTGGTATGTGAGAGGAACTCATGGCCCTGAAGATGAAAGGTTATGGACTACTTATCGCAGCTCTGTAGCATGTCTCCTGCAGTCTTCCCAAAGAAGAATGGTCAATCTGAAAGAATTTTGGTTCAGAACCTGGTACTGTGTGGACCGCACTGAGAATGCAACAAGGAAACTTATACTAAGAGTGGTTGTGATCATTTACAATGTCTCAAAACATTGTATAGAATGTCTGATGCTCTAAGCTGTGACCACACCCCTTATACAAATAACCACAGACAAAATTAAAATAATATTAGTTTTATAAATACAAACCATTCAGAATTAAAGAAGAGATAATGTCCCCAAGTCATTACTGAAAGTATAGGGAGCCAGCCTAAGCCGCTATAATATGAAGAATCAAATCAGTATCTTTGGGCTGAAGTTTTAAGTTATAGACCTTCTGGTACTAATATCTCATGACCACCAAACTGTATCCTCATTAATATGCTGAACCCTGACACATCATCACACACACAGTATTTTACTGGTTGGAGAATATCACACGGCCCATTAAACTTTGACTACCAATGAGACATACACTCAGTGCTGGTTTTCACACATGCTCTGTAGTAGCCAGTGCCCAGGACACCAGATTTCTCAGCAGGGGTGGAGCTGAAATGATCAATTAGGTGGCTTGGAAGGGAAATATTGTGGGTTTATGATGTTGCGGTGGCATGTAGGATATATTAAATTAATTACCTCAAGGATCCATTATGATTACATGTGTCAAACCAACTGGCCTCAGAGTAATGACCAGTGCTGAACTAGTGCTTCTTGTGCCAAAGGGTAGTTCTGCACCCCATCCAGGTTTTATATTAAAGTTAGAGCCCGGATATGTTTGTGTGTGGCTCTCCAGTTAAGGTCTCAAGTGGTCAGTTAGGATGCAATACATGTGATCTTATTGAGCCTCTCTTTAAAAAAAGAGCAGAAGAGAGACCCCTTTGGAAGTCTTTCTGCCCTGTACCATTTTTGGGTGTACAGACTGCCCCTGTGATAGTATGAAAAGGAAACTTTTGATATAAGTGTATGTATCCTTGCTGCTAGACACTTTAAGTGAGGATGTTGTTCGGGGCTCTTTGTAAATAAAGTTACAGTGTTTAAACATTGCAAAAAGTTCCCAGTTTCCCCTTTGTTTCAGTGCAGCAAATTGAGTTAATGTGTAATTCTCCTTGTTTGGTAGTGGGAGATCCAACCCTGATAGCCTGAGCTGGCTTTGAAGGCTGTTGAGTGAATGCATGCTGCACACTTGTAAGTCTGAAATCCTTGAAATCCTACTAAAGATTATGGGAGTTATAGGATTCTGATAAAAGTGTGCTGAAAAATAAATATAATTAAATAATATAATAAATATATATACATTTTTTTTTACTGAGCACTAATTGGTTGATAGAGGTTACTAGGTCACAGTAAATGGTTTTCCCTATTTATACATTTCCCTGAATATCTACTATTCGACCCTCTATCCCCATCCCATGCAGTGTCTGATTTATCTTTATAGAACATGACAAAACAATTAGTTTGATAGACTGGAAAGTTACACAAAGGCACATCTGAGTATGAATGTTACAGGTCAACACTGATTAAGTTATATTATCCAATCCTTTACCGGCTTGTTGAAAAATGTATTCCCACTAAAACAGTAGTTCTTCAAGCACATGTAAATTCCAACTGGAGCAATTGTTTATAGAGTTCTAGTAATCCACAGCAACCAATCAACAGTTTGATTTCTTTATTCAGAATTCCCTATACCAAACAATGCTAACTTGTTTATTGGTTGCTTTGGGTTACTAGAACTTATTTAGACCAATTAGGCTTCAAAACTGAAAGCCACACCTATTTTCCCACTGACCTTAATGGCAATATGTGTGCACCAGATGCTAATGCCCCTATATATATATAAATGAGTATTGCAATACTCCCTTTATTAAGTCACAACAAGCATAACTTGATAAATGAAGGACAGACTTCTCAGAAGCTTGTCTATTTAAAATGAATTTTAATCCAATTAAGAAGGTATCACCAAGTATTGCAAATTGCAATACTTATTTTTTTGCATCTGTGGACTAACACAACCACTCTATCTTAACACATATACATGCATGTATATATATATATATATATATATATATATATATATATATATATATGTATATATTATCTGTAAACAGGTCTGTTGACTAATATATGATATCCTAGTCTCCAGAATACTCAAAGTATCAGGGGCAGAATTACAAAATATGAGGTTCATTTGCAGGATTGGCATAGGCCCCCCACAGCCCATCTGTAGCGCTGCCCCTTCCTGCACCGGGAGCAGATTCTGCACTACAGAGGGGTTAAGGTGTTTGTGCAAGAGTAGCCAAACCTCCTGAGGGATTGTACAGATGAATTACATTTTATGAAAGTATCGGATATACACTGTTTTTATGATATAACTGAGTACTGTGTGCTCAAATAACTTTTTTTTGAACCCCCAAAAGATATTGCCTACAACACAATGAATAGGATAACACCCCCATAAAACTGGACCAAGTGACGCAGTCTGTACTTTTCCTACTTACATATCAAAAGGGTTGGAACATTAATCAATACCAACAATCCTTGTAATAGTCACCATGTTAGTAAGTTTTTACTAGAACTGATTGTATTATATAGCTATTATACAGACGCACAGGTCAGATGAAACAACATGTCAAAAGACAATGGAGAGGCTGATGATATGTTTACTGACTTCACTGTCATATCAAGGGTACAATATGTAAAAAATGACTTGTAAAAAGCCTTAAAGACACATATAGTTCCTAATTAAAACACTTAGGGCCTTATTATATGCATAATGTATGTATGTATAATTTTATTTATAAAGCACCACAAATTTACGCACTGCTGTACAATTCAGAAATACAAATATAATACAGACATGGGAAAAGTGCATTAAACAATACAAGTATAATATCACAAGGATACTTCACTTTTCTGTAAGTGCCAGGTTGCAGTTGGCACAAGAGGTTGGAGGTCCCTGACCTGTAGAGCTTACAGTCTAAATGGGAGCAAGATTTACATACACAAATAGAAGGGTAATAAGAGCTGTAACAATGTGCTGAAACACAGGTCAATTAATACATATAGTAAGCATAAATAACTAAGTACAAAATAATATATATATATAAAAATCAATGATAAATATCAGTGCTAGTGCTCCAAAAGGTAGGACTTCAGTTTGGTTTAGAAAGTATGGAGGGAATGTTCCTGCCGAAGATAAAGGGGTATAGAATTCCAGATGTGGGGGGCAGAGAGAGAGAGAGTAATACAGAGGGACAGTGCTTGGGGAAGATAAAGGGGTATAGAATTCCAGATGTGGAGGGCAGAGAGAGTGAGTAATACAGAGGGACAGTGCTTGGGGAAGATAAAGGGGTATAGAATTCCAGATGTGGGGCAGAGAGAGTGAGTAATACAGAGGGACAGTGCTTGGGGTAGATAAATGGGTATAGAATTCAAGATGGGGGCAGAGAGACAAAAGGGTTTAATATGAGAAAGGGCAGTATTGGTGTGTGGCACGCAAAGCTGGTTGCTTTGGGAGGAGCTCAATTGATGACGAGGAATGTATGAGCATATGAGAGAGGAAATGTAGGGTGGGGCAATAGAGTGAAGTGCCATAAATGTCAAAAGGAGAACACTGTAAATGCTTTGTTTGCCAAGGAGCAGAGAGAGATTGGGCGAGAGGCTGTCCCCTCTGGGTAGAGGGAGACAATTCTGGCAGCAGAATTTAGAATGGACTGAAGCAGGGAAAGGTTGGAAGCTGGCTTTTCCCAGAAAAATTGTTACAAATTAATGTTGATTTTATTGTCTTTTACAATATTATCAGAATGAAACAGTGTCAATAAAATCCTTCTTAAACCAGAGGAATCTTAGCTTCACGTTATCTGATGTATTAGTTCCTTTGCTTTATGGAATTTAATGAGGATTAGTTCAAAAATATCCAAGTAATGTTTTGGTTTTTGTCAGAATAAGAAAATAATTCTATCTTCATTTATTGATTCATGAACTATCTACTGTGAGATCTGTAAATGAGATGTGAGAATAAGGTGAAAGGAACATTTAAAAATATAATGTTATAAATAAACACT